>PVJC01005296.1:0-59655 GCA_004026665.1 Murina feae
AACCTATTTCATAAGAAAGTCAACAGTGATGGACTGTGTCATGTTCACTCTGGAAATAAGTACTTAAACAGAACATGGATGACTCCCAAAGCAGTGGAACAAGCAAATATTTGCAAGTGATTTAGTCAGTTCTTTGTGGTTGCTTGACTTAGTCCTGATAGAACACACTGCAAAATAGGAAGTCAGTTCAGCATTTTTAGCTTGCTAATTTGCCATGTGACTTTGAGTAAGTCTCTCTCTCTCTCTCTCTCTCTCTCTCTCTCTCTCTCTCTCTCTCGGATGTGTGTGTGTGTGTGTCTTTGCTGAATATTTTCAGTTAAATTAATATCTAGCATCCTGCGTGGAGAGCAAAGGACTGGGATCTGGACTGAGTGTGAAGAAAGAGTCTGGTAGTGTTAAAGTTTAGGTCTGCTGTGCCTGAAGAGCAGTGCTGAATTTATTCCTGGGATACTAAACTTACATTGAATATGGGAGCTTTAAGATTGGAAATACAGCTCAGTGCCTAAAAGTAGGACCTCTGTCCTTCTCCCTATGGGACCCATAATCTCATATTTCAGATAGATTTTCAGAGCATGAAAGAGAACCATAAACTACTATTTAATATATCTGGCCTTTCTTCCCTTAATATCCTCCCCTGAAAACAACCTCGAAGGGTGTTACCTTAGCACAGAGCTTTCAGAGCAAATTAAGTAAAAATGAATTTGGGAAGAAACCTTTCATTTGTTTTTTGTTTTCTTTTTCTTTATAGGTCCCCTCTGATTTTCCATGTTTTCTAAAAATTTATTGCCAATTAATTTGTTTCAACATGAAACACTGGTTATATGTACTAAGTAGTATCTAAATTCACTTATACTCAGTCCTTTTGGACACAGTGAAATGCATGACAAAACTCAATGTAGTTTTCTAAATACAAAACAGACAACAACAACAAAATAGCAAGCAAATATATTTCAAAATATACTAGTAGGAAGGAAATAACTTACAAAATAAACGTATACACTAAAATAATAAGTCCTCTCCTGGAGATAAATGGGAGTCAGTAAATGCTGACTTGCTAGAGTAGCAGCCATTTTAGAAGAGTTTTAATGAGTATCAATATCAGCTATATTACCTGAAATCTTTTCTCTGTTCTCCAGTACATAATAGCTAACATTGATTGGGCTCTAGTCAGGTACTGAAAGGCTTTACATGTGTCACCTCTTTTGAGTCTGACAATACCCTTGAGGCAAAAGCTGTTATCTTTATTGTTCAGAAAGGTGAGGTTTGGAATGGAGAGTTAACTTTCCCAAGGTGACCAGTGAGGAAGAGATGGAGCAGAGACTTGGATCTAGGTCTGTGTGGTGCTTAAACATAGATAAATTATGCAACTGTTTTTCCTCCCACTTTTAAATTTAAACTTTATCTTTGTTGTGTGTTTTTTTTTTTTCCCATTCATTTTGAACAAGAGCCTATCTTTATGCCACCGAAGGAAAACAGTTCAAGAGAGAAGGGTTAGGGAAAATCAGAAAGTGCTGCGATGCTAAAAATGGTTCCTAGGCTTATGTATGGATAATGAGGTCTTTGACTGTGTTACATTTGCAAAAATAGCAGTTGCAGAGGTAACAAGGGACCAGAATAGATGGCTCCAATTCATAAAAGAAAGGGGCAAAGTGAAGACACTCATTAATGTTGAAGCAGTAGAAGGATAACTAGTGACAAATATCAAGTAGATTTGCTTCAGTTTGGTCAGAGAAAGGTCATTGATTATTTTTGGTTAAACTGGTTCACGGAGGCCAGGTCTCCACTAAAAAAGGGAATTAATTGCTTCCATTTCCCACTAATTGCCTCAACATTTCCCTTTGCTTTGTCATTGGAGATTTGGTCAGACAGGCAAAAAGTCAAAAGTCAGAGTTTGATGGAATCTACATAAAAAGGGAATCTGAGGAGACCAAATTATGGCATTTGGTGTAATAATGATAATGATAGTTAGCATTTTTTCCTGGGAGTGCTGTAGATTTTTAGAGACCTTTTCAATCTTTAATCAGACTGTAGGGCACATTTAAGAGAGTTCACTGTTTTTATTTCCATCTAGAGGATAAGGCATCACAGAGAGATGAACTAACCCAGGGCAAGTCTCCTGAGATGTTAATCCTATCAATTGGAGTATACGCTCCTATGTTGAGTTTTAGCTGGAAGCTTGGGCTCTTCCCCGTTTACCATTCATTCAAGTTCCTTCAGAGTTTTTTAGGCTTTTTGTACATTATTGTCAGATTATAACCTCTATCAATGGTCTTGCTTCTATTAATAGTGTCATCATGTAATATCTTTATTATTTATAATAACACTAAGAAGCATGTGGCTAGTTTCTAGGTCCCCATCTATGCAGACATTGAGCTAGGTGTTTTACCTTCACTGTCACATTTAATAACCATATACTAGTAACCCAACAAGGTATACAGGTTTAAATAAAGAAACTGAGTTTCAATCACATTATATGAGCAATCTGGGATTAAACAACTGGTTATGACAGAGCTTGTTTTGAGACCTAACCGTCTTGCTTTAAAACCCATGTTCATTCTAATTTACCATGTTTCTAAGAGCCTATGTTGTAATAAATTAATAATATATTTCTGGTTCTTCAAGGAAAGAAGTCACAGGCTTGTGACTTCCTAAAGAGAATTTGTCTATCAGACCTCTGAAGGTGTTACAAACAAATCAGAGAAGCTAAAATGATAGAACGCTGATCTATCATATTCAGAGCCCATGCTCATTCCACCTACCTATATTGCCACTTTGTGTACCAAAAAAAATAAAGCAAAATGTCTGAAATATAAAACTCACATATCTCAAAGGGTGTTGGTGGAGCTGGACAAAATTTCAAAGACTGGTTAATTCAGCAAATACAAAGTAGGAATATCTTGTTAATTTGTTAACTACTTTTACTGATTTAGGAGGAGGGAAAAGGAGGGGGTAGAGAGATAGAAACATCAACTCAAGAGAAAATCAGGTATCTGCTGCTTCTTGCATGTACCCCACAATGGATTGAACCCACAACCCTGGCATGTGCCCTGACACTGAATCAAACTGAGACCTCTCTCAGTTGCTAATTGACACTCAACCACTGAACCACACAAGCAAGACAATTAGGTTTCAAAACAAACTCTGTCATAACCAGTTGTTTAATCCCAGATTGCTCATATAATGTGATTGGAACTCAGTTTCTTCATTTAAATCTGATATACCTCATTGGGTTACTAGTATATGGTTATTAAATGTGACAGTGAGGGAAAACACCAAGCAAAATGTCTGCATAGATGGGGACCTAGAAACTAGCCACATGCTTCTTAGTGTTATTATCTAATCTAATAAAAGTGTAATATTGAAATTGACTGTTTCTTTGGGATGCCTAAGCCACGCCCACCAGCCAATCAGAGCAACTGTATGCAAATTAACCCAGCCAAGATGGAGGCCGGCACTCATGGAGCTGCTAGAGTAAACAGGCCGCTCCGTTGTAGCAGGAACTAAAACTGTTTGTGGTCTGGGCTTCTCCCAGCTCCAGGCAACAACATATTTGCAAAATTCTCTCAATTATAGAAGCCTCCGAGTTAAAACAAACAGAAGCACTGGCTGCCACTACTAAGGCAACATTGTCTCAATTATAGAAGCCATGAGCTGAAGCTGACAGGAGGCTTCCTTACCTGCCTAGGCCTTGGCTTAAAGGAACAGTGTATCAATTATAGAAGATAAATAAACCCCAGAAACCTGCTTCCAGCCAACCTTGCTGGAACATTGGGTCAATGGGAGCTGTGGGCAGCCTGAAATCCTGAAAACAGCCCTCGGTCAGTCATCCAGGCTGGACGCACCCCAATGGGGTGAAGGACCCTACTGGGAGGCTTGGCCAGCCTGCAGACAGCCATCAGCCCCTCACCCAGGCTGGCCAGGTACCCCAGTAGGGGCCCAAAACCTGAAGGGACTATGGGCAGCCTGAAAGCCTGAAAACGGCCCTCAGACCTGCACCCAGGCTGGTCACACCCCAATGGGGTGAGGGACCCCACTGGGGGCCTTGGCCAGCCTGCAATCAGTCATCAGCCCCTCACCCAAGTTGACCAGGCATGCCAGCAGGTGGACATCCCCAGAGGGGTCCCAGACTGGAAGAGGGCACAGGTCAGGCTGAGGAACTTCCCAAGTGCACAAATTTTTGTGCACTGGGCCCCTAGTAAATAATAAAGATATTAAATGTTGACACTATTAATTGAAGCAAGACCAAACAAACAGAAGATGGTGGTATAAAAAAATTTCAATTCTTTATTAAAATACTTTATTTGAACAAGATGCTCTCACAGTTATGGTGAACTTGAGCTGGACTCTCTTCCTGTGGTCAGATGCCTCCTACAGCAAGTCTCCCTTACCCTACCTTATTAAAAGTGCTGTGCTCACATGAAATCATTTAGTAATCAGACAGTCCTAGGGATTGAATAGTATTATTGCACTCATTGTACCGGTAAGGGTATTTACATCCTGAGAGGGAAATATTCAACCCACAGGAATAGATTGCCAGTGAGGAGTTCAAGTTTGAAGCCATGTAAGCTAATTCCCAAACTTGCAATTTCAATTGGTGCTCTAACAGTGCTTTTGAAACATCAAATTGCAATTCAAGATTGTCATTTGTGCAAGCTGAGAAATTAAATTGCCTTCACCCTCATTTTTATATCAAGTAAGGAGATTCATAAAGCTTACCTTTCTTCTGATAAAAAAGGTTCTCCACACTAAGAGTAGAAAAGCATTATCAACAGTGACATCTATGTAGCCAAACTCTACTTTAGGTTCTTCCTAAGAGCTTTAATTTAATCTTAAAAAGTGTAACTAGCCGATTCTTTTGTCAGGACACATGTCTCAGTCCTCTAACTGAGAAATGCTAGGACCTGGGCATATGGGTCCTTCCTGCTCCCATGGTGCTTTTCTCTAGCGTGCCCTTCCCCATCACCTCCCTCCCTCTGTATCTCTCAGGCAGGTCCAGTGACCCTTTCCTGCTCAGTATTGAAGCTGAGGACCAACTCTGAAGAGAGCCCTAATTATCAAACGATTTGATCACAACTTTTTGGACTTCTTCCTTTTGAACAATGCCACTTAATAAAACTCCTTTCAAATACATAAACAGGGCATTGCTACAAAATCAGGAAGAGCTAAGGTTTGTTTGACTGTTTTGATTAACTCAGCTTCTCAAGTCAGTCAAAAAGTAATCACCAGTTAAGCAAACCATTTTGACAGATTCTTGGCCCACTGTGACGGCTTGTTTGACTGGCTTGCCTGTCAGGTGTAAGTGGTCAGATTGACTGGAGACAATCTATCTGGAAAATTATCTTCGCAGGACGTGGGTGTCTGTACACCAGAATTTACTTTAAATAACTTTATTTGAAATCTGTACCTATTTTCCTGGGACCAGTGAGAGAAGTTTGAAAGTGACACATTGCAGCATTTGTCTTTCTAGAGTGAGATGTCTTTCCACTTGCTCGGGCTGGCAATATATTTATAGGCTAAAAAATAATCACACATTTCCCTATGCACAGCTGGAGTTCAATTACATTGAAACTCTACCCTATCTTGGGCAAGCACTAACAAGGCATCATATTCTCTTCTTTTTCTGGGGGGTTAACGATAGACATATGACAGCAAATGACTTCTCAGAAATCAGGTTACCTTGACATGAATGACTTGTGGTAAAAAAAAAAAAAAAAAAAAAAAGTTGACCTTGCCACTAATCATAGTTCTTCTTAGGAGAAGTTGAGAGAAGAAACACCACAACAAAAACAGCAAACAAAACTTTTGAGGAGGCAAGAGACTCTGGTTGCCATTATTATTTGAGCTGCTTTTAAAAATCAAGCCCATGTATGTATCTATGCTTATCTTCCCCTAGGAAATTTACTTTGAAACAAGCTTCCAAATTTGGGCAAAAAAAAAATACAAAACACCCCTATAAAGATGGGTAAGATAGGTGGAAGTTAGGGCCAGATTATCAGTAATGAATAACATGATGGCACTGTTCTCAAAATAGCTTGCTTAATAATCATAGTTTCTTTTGTGCTAGAATTACTTGATGTATCATTCTATTTTTTTAATTGAATAATAGCGGGAAAGAAAGCTTACTTTAGTCTTGCTTTCAAAGTTTTTGCTTTTTAATAATTTTATGATTGTTTTAAGCAACAAGCCCTTTGACCTGAGTAAAAGTAAGAAGCAAATTATTTGTCATAGTTTGAAGAATGCTAGAGAGAGTCCATCAGGGTATATACATTTAAAATTGTATATGTTCACTACATTTTAGAATCATTACTAGCAATGTTTCCATGATCATTTCGATGCTTCAAATGTTTTACACCTCAAGGATCATTCCTTCGGCGATGAAAATGTGCAAATTTACCTCTTTGGCAACAGAGGTAAATGCTGCCAGTTGCATTGCTCCCTGTTCAGCACTGGGTGTTATCATTTAAAGACATTTTTTAATTTGAAATGGAAACAGCTTCATTTTAATAATTATTCTGATGGAAAACAAAACCTCGGTCGTGAGACTAGTGAAGATTGGAAGCCTTGCTTTGCTTTAGAGCTCTTTAACCTATGCATTATCTCCACTTGCTGACGTGTAGAGCACAGAGAACAATGCTGCTCACGTCACTGGCTTGTCCTGAGGGTCACATGGGGCAAGACTGGGTAGTGCTCCAAGCTCTGTGCCTGACACTAAGCAAAATTTCTATGCTCACCAGCAATGTATGCCATTATTATCACTATGATTATTAACATTGTTTTTACTTAAAAATACATTTTATTGATTTCAGAGAGGAAAGGAGATGGGGAGAGAGATATCTCAAGTTATTAAAGTAGCACAAAGTTAAAAATCAATTCATCCATGTCTGCTTATCTCTATTTTGTCAATCAAAATGAATAATTTCAACGTCTCATTTTCTGCTAGATCATTTTAATATTTAACTACCTAAAATACCCCCAATCATATTCTTTAGAAAATGGTTAGACTGGAATTTTGTAGTTCTAATGATGACATTTTATTACAATAAAAATGACTTCATTAATTGATGACCATATATCAACTCATAAAGTAGATAAAATATTTTAAAAGTTTTTAAGTCTAAGATAGTATAAAGCCATTTGAAATGTTTAGAAAATTTTTGAGAAATAAACATTTATAATTTTTCTATTTTTACAAAGTTGTGTATGAATTTCATTATAAATTTAACCACATTAATTGCCACTTTCTTTCTTTTATAAGGTTTGTATATGTTGATAATTTATTGATATTTTGCCAAATCTAACCCTTTAGATATAATTAAAAAGGAAAAATATAATGTCTTAGTAGCAGAGTTATACAAGAGATGGCAAGAATTGTAGGGAGGTTTGATTTTTATCCCACTTGTCCTTATGAATGGCTTTGGTTCTATTTTAGAACATGCGAATTAAAAAAAATGCAGTTGATGACTTTCTAAGATATTTGATTTATGACCTTTTAAAAATTCTATCTTGTTTCTCCTTTATTCTCTGCATCCTTGAAAGAACATTCACAACTTCATAATGAAAATAATATCAAAAGGTTACTATCCCAAGGATGAAAAATATAATACATTCAAGCATTTCATGAGAGCTATGTTTTAAGTTGAAAGTAACTGTAAAGTATAAAGCATCATTTAAACACAATTGTTGATTTCTGAAACAAAATGTCTTTTGCTTTATAAAAATAGTCATAATAAATATTAATGTTTAAGCATTATTTCAGTCAGCTAATCATCTTCATGAAAAGAAATTTAGGAAATTTTACTGAATATAGCTTAAGTAATTAACTTATGCATTTCCTATATAGTTATAGGAAACAATTGAGTTATATGAGAAACTTCTAAAAAAGGATATAAACAGCAGTATTAACTTATTTAAATGTAGCCTGTAGCAACAAATACAAATATGAATAATAATACAAAATATAATGTCATACCTGGATAATTTTTTCTTAAATAATAGAACAATACATTTTTCATTCGTAGAATTGGTTTATTGACTTGGAAAGGACATATATATTTTTTTAATCACTCGAGGATGTTTTCATTGATTTTCAGAGAGAGTGGAAGAGAGAGGGAAAGACAGAGAGAAATACTGATGTGAGAGAAGCACATCGATTGGTTGCCTCCTGCACTAGTCCAGACCAGAGCCCGAGCCAGGGAGAAGCCTGCAGCCAAGTACATGCCCTTGACTGAAATCGAACCTGGGACATGTGGTCTGCAGGTTGATGCTCTATCCACTGAGCAAAACCAGTTAGGGCTGGAAAGGACATCTCTTCATCTCATTAGTTCTTTATGTAGTATCAAGAGATTTTATTTAAACAATATTATGTATTAAAAATTTAAATTGAAAAGTGTATTTTAATACATAATGTTTTTGGGAAATAAGCAATTACATATTACACTATTTTAAAATCTAATTATGATGACCCACTTGAGTCTTCTATTTATGATATTATAAGGTTAATGAAAAAAATAAATGCAAAGCATATAGCATAGTCTTTTCAACATACAGTAAACCTTCAATTTTTTGGACCTTGATTTAACAGACTTTGAATTTAACAGACAAAATTTCTGGTCCATATTTCACATGTGCAAATTAACACCCTGTTAATTTTAATATGCCAAGATTTGTTTATAATGAAATTAACTTGTTACTTTTTGTTATTAATGCACTGTTATTTTTAACAAATTTTAATGAATAGGCCATATGTTGGAAAAAATTATAGTAATTTTTCCGACATAAGTATTAAGATATTGACAACTATAACCTACATATTCTACATATTTAAATTCAAGAGTGACCACTGGTAAACAATGTTCAGCAAATGACTAGTACGTGATCACACCACCTCACCTGTGGTAACTGGTTCTGTGTCCAGAGGTGTGACTTTCTACAGCAGTTTTTTTCTTTAATTTATCTTTATTGTTGAAAGTATTACAGACATTCCCTCCTCCCCATTGGTCCCCTCCACCTGTCACTCGCCCGCTCTAGGCCTACCACACTATCCTCTGTGTCCATGAGTTATGCATATATGCATATACGTTTTTTGGTTCATCTCTTCCCCCCACCCCACCCCCTTTCCTCTTAGATTTCTCTGCAGCAGTTTTAACCCACCCTCTAATGTTCCCATGCGCACTGAGCTGTACTCCACCCTATGCATTTACTTACTGGAGGTGACTGGTAAATGCACACACTTACTGGGCTTTTCAGTATAAATTTAGAATTACAGCAATGCATATAGAAAACTGTTCTGTGAAATTTAACTTTTCATATGTACTTAATTTTTTTTAGACAGTGAAATGTCTTATTTAGTAGGCTATTGTTTTTTTTTAATTTACCTTCATCGCTGAAAGTATTACAGATGTCCCCCCTTTTCACCCCATTGACCCCTTCTAGTATTTACCTGACAATGTAACACACACAAACTTCAAATAAGCATTTTGCAAAATGTGTGAAACTAACCCATGGAACCTAGGGGAAAATAGAGCTTAACCTCACAAAAGATTTTCCTAAATGTAATTAGAACTTGGAGGTCTCCCCTGTTTTGTTCCACGCCTCTCCTCTTACAAGGTTGTACACCCTTCAATGATCATCTCGTCAGTGAGCACCTAAGTATAGATGTTACATAAATTGTATCCACAGCCTATACCTCACTTCTGATTTCCAGACCCAGCTGCCTCCTTCACATATCCTCTTGACCATCTTGGAAACATCACAAACTCAATGTATGCAAAATCAAACTTATGATTCTCTCCCCCAGTCCCAGTCTTCTCTATTGGCAAAACTATCCATTCAGCTACTTAAGCCAAAAAACTCAGGTATCAATCCTTAATCAATTTCTAACATCTGTGGAATCCAGCTACTTTTTTCCATGTGACCACTTTACCCTGATCACATGGACCTAGGACAGGCAGCTCTTGTTTCTTTCCTGGACTTTAGCATTTAACACCCCTAACATTCACCCAACCAAACTATGTCCCCTTCCTTGTGATAAAGAAAAATAAGATATGTTTCTGTACTTAAAGCATTTTATGGACTTGTCCTGCTGGCTTACCCACTTCATCACAATCTCTCTGCTCTAGTCCCATCATTTCCTTTCAGTGCATTTTTCTCATCTTGCTTCCTCCCACCAGCGCTTTTGCACATGTGGCTCCACTGCCCTGGAATGCTTTTTCTATACTCTCCCTCTGGTTGCTTCCTGTCATATTCCAGATTCAGCCCTATTGCTCCTTTCTAGGGAAACTTACCCCTGACTTCTGTCTAATCGCTTTCTACATGCTCATACTTCCTATACTCTATAGCACTTCAACATTCACAGTCATTTCAGTGATTGTTTGATTAAAAATCTGTCTCTTTTACCTCTCCATGAGCTATGTGAGGAGAGAAACTTTGCTCACCATGCTTGACTTTGCTCACCTTAATTACCAACCCACGTGGCTAGCATATATAGGCATGCATATATTTGTTAAGCAAATGAATAAGTAAAATTAGTAGCAGAAATTGACTTTTTTCTTTCAGAAAATGACCAGCATTTGAATGATTTGTTCTGATCTTTATCTAGGTCTTTCTGCTTGATTTTGTGAGAACTTTTAATGTCATCAGGTTTATTAGATTGTGTTATAATTATATGTTAATTATCTATATCTCCTAATAGACTGTGAACCCTTTGCAGACTGGATTATGTCTGTTTTGTTCATAATTTTATTCCAAAAGTTTAAACAGTAACATAAAACCTAATGTATGGTAGGCACTCAAAAATATTTATAGAATTAATGAATGCTAAATTTGTGAACACAATGTCAATTATATTGTAAAGCATTGTGGCTTAAGATTTTTGCATGTTTCATATTAACCTATTCTGGTTATTGATGACTAGGGGCCCAGTGCACAAAACTTTGTGCACTTGTTGGGGGGAGGGGTCTCTCAGCCTGGCCTGTGCCCTCTCACAGTCTGGGACCCCTCAGGAAATGTCCATCTGCTGGCGTGCCTGGCCAGCTTGGGTGAGGGGATGATGGCTGTTTTCAGGCTGGCCAAGCATTGCCAGCAGGCTTTGCTCCCTTCTCCACTGCCTCACTTCCTCCCATCTCTGCTGCCTCAGCTTCCTCCCATCTCTGCTGGCTTGCATCACCCCATCTCCACTGCCTCAATCCCTCCCGTCTCCCTCACTTTGCTCCCTCCCGTCTCCACTGCCTCGCTTCCTCCCTTCTCTGCTGCTTCGCTCCCTTCTGCAGCACTTGGCTTCCTTCTAGGTTGTCTCCAGTCTTCACTCCTGCCTATGTATGCAAATTAACCGCCATCCTGGCTGGGTTAATTTGCATACAGTCCCTCTGATTGGCTTTGTGGATGTGGCTTAGGTGTCTCGGAGTGAGGGTCAATTTGCATATTACTCTTTTATTAGATTAGATGTTACCAATTGACATTAGTGTGTGCATGGCTCTTGCATTATTTTGAAACCAACATGAGCTGGTCAGTCTAAATGTGATTCTTAACTGATGTGTATAGTTCAAAAACTCCAAATATACATACTTTTCTAAAACAAATTAGACTAAATAAAACAAAATTATTGCTGCTTTATCTAATCATTTTAGAGATATAAAATGGTAATTTTACTGAGGTACTAATATAAATGAAACAAATCAATAGAGTAGATGGAATTGGATAAATTATAAGAGATTTACAAGGGAAGCTTAGACTTTATAGTGAAAATATGAGTGCAAGCATTTTTACTGCTAAACCCCATTGAATCAGGAAAACTCTGATTAATAACGTTCATGCCTCCCAACGTCTTTTAAGTGTGTATCACTCCTCAGAGACACACTATTAGAATTATCCACATTCAAATGATTGGGACTGAAGGAATATATTACAATCATATTTTATACCAGTGTCTTTCAAATAGCTTTGGATTATATAATACTCAACTGAAATATGCTGACATTTATTCAGAAGCTAAGTAAAACTTTTGATGAACTGAGCTTTACTTTGTTCAGTTGTTATATCTCAATCAGACAAGCTTGACTATATAATTTTAGTTTTAGTCAAGAAGAGATTTATGGGTATATAAATATCCAAAGACTACTGTGAAGAAAGTGAGAATTGAAGAAATGAGTTATTAATCTTTACTACAGAACCTTAACAAATGTCAGATAGCTTTTATAAGTAGATACCTAGGAGGTAGTAGATTCATAAGCCCCCCAAAATAGATTTCCTCTTATAAACCTCTGATACTTGGAACATAATTAATAGTTACCTATTACTCACTTGTGAAGTCAAAGATTTTACTTCATTTATTAAATCCAAGCTTTAGAACAAAATTAATAAAATTAAATACTGTCATAGTGAATGGGAATATCTACCTTGCTTTTTTGACGTGTGTGTGTGTGTTTTTGGTGACAATGTGTATGTTTTTATCCACCATAACCTGGTAATATATTTACAAGAATGTATTTCTGGCTGAATATATTTCTGTTTCTGTATTAATTTGTTTGACTAGTCAAATTAATGATGATAAAGAGTCTTGTTACTGAGCTAATTTCTTATATGATGTTTGCCATCATTTTTTAGTATTGAGTTTCAAAAGACTAGTACCCAGAAGGTGTTTCATCTCCTCCCAGGTTCTGTGACCTCCATTTAGATAAGTGGTCTCCAGGTGGATGGTGACACATGGGTCACAGACCTGCTTTCGGGGGAGGAATGACTTTCCCAGAGGACTTGCTCTAACAAAGAGCAAATGCTCATTAGCTGTTTGCTGAGTGGCTGTTGAAAGAATTAGCTGAGGGAGGCTTTTGTAATTATCTTATGCTTTCTTTATCAAAAGTTAACATTTTAAAAATTATCTTTATTGTTGAAAATAAAGGTGGCCCCCATTTTCCCTATTGGCCCCCTCCATCTCACACCTACCCTTCCCAAGCCTTCACCACACTACTGTCTGTGTCCATGGGCTATGAACAAATGCATATAAGTTCCCCAGTTAATCTCTCCCCACCTACCTCCCACCCCCGCCTTCCCTCTGTGATTCGTAAGTCTGTTCCATGCTTCTATGTTTCTGGATCTATTTTGTTCATCAGTTTATTTTGTTCATTAGATTCCACATATGAGTGAGGTCATGTGATACTTATAGTTCTCTATTTGACTTTGCTTATGCTAAAATGTAGCATTTTTAAAGAAACTAAAATATATACAAGCTTGCATGAATATAAATACATAGCATTATTTAAGGAGCTATGATACAACTAGTAAATATGACATGTACACCTTATTCACAGGGTTTGTGAAGTTCTCCAAAGGTTTTTTTGTTTTTGTGTGTGTGTGTGTGTTTTTTTTTTCAGTATGACTATTTCTAAAATTTCCTTGTGCAATATACTCTCCCTATTGCTATCCACTGGATGGATTCTGAAACCCATATAAGAATTAGGCCAAATGACAACAGTGTAGAACATTGAAAAATAAATTTGGGGATGAATTCATGTATCTAAGAGCATAAATTGCAAGCCACTGTGTGAAGATGAGAATGACTCGACATGGAGACTTTGAGAGTCTTTCCAGTTAGCACTGCATGGCTAGCTCACATTTCTTCTCAGCTCTTCCATCCAGCAGGGCATTTTAAATCCAAACGCAAATAGGACCACCTAGGATTTTGTTAGTATTAATTAATTTCTAGCTACATATTTGCTAATTTATAGAGTTGAAAACTTATGATTGATCTTAACTTTAAAGAAAAAGAGACATCAGGTATTTGACACTCTAAATCATCTTCTGTTTGTTTAAACTGCTAATGTCTGATAATGAGATCTGACTTTTCTCTATGGTATTAAGCAGCTTTTGCATGAATTTCCTTCAAATCTCTCCAAAGAGCAAAATTCCTGTTCTAGTGTAGCTCAAAAAGCAAGACTAGAAAAAGGGAAAAAATAAAGATCTTAGATACGTACATTTTGGTTTTGTGATTGTGATTCCCCAATGATTATGTTTCTACAACCATGACAATGCTTTATTTTTTTCTTCTTCCTGACCAACTCCTTTCCTTTAACTCATTGTACTTACAAGAGTTTGTGTGATTCTAATCATTTTTTAGCTTCATTTTCATTGTTGACACTATTACAACAGATGTCCCCCATTTTCCTTCCCTTTTACCTTCTCTTCCCAGCCTGTCCCCTTCCCTCTGGTCATCATCACACTATTGTCTGTGTCTATGGGCTTACATATGTGTCCTTTGGCTAATCTCTTCACTATTTCCATCTAATCCTGGACTCCTGCCTTCCCTCTGACAGCTGTTAGTCTGTTTTCATGTATCCATGCTTCTGTTTATATATTTTTCATCATTTTATTTTGTTTATTAATTCCATATATAAGTGAGACCATATGGTATTTGTCTTTCTCTGTCTTCTTTCACTTAGCATTATAATCTCCAGGTCCATCCATGATATTGCAAAAGGTATAATTTCCTTCCTTTTTCATGGCTGCATAGTACTTCATTGTGTAAATGTACCACAGCCTTTTTATTTATTCATCTACTGATGGGCTCTTGGGCCATTTTCAGATCTTAAATATTGTAAATAATGCTGCTATGAACATAGGGGTGCATATATTCTTTCTGAGTGGTGTTTTGGAATTCTTAAGATAAATACCTACAAGTGGGTCACTGGGTCAAAAGGCAGTTCCATTTTTAATTTGTTGAGGAAACTCCATACCGTTTTCCTCAGTGGCTGCACCAGTTTGCATTCCCACAACAGTGCACGAGGGTTCCTTTTTTGTCACATCCTCGCCAGCACTTTTCATTCGTTGATTTATTGAAGATAACCATTCTGGAATGTATGAAATGATATGTCATTATGGTTTTAATTTGCATTTCTCTGATGATTAGTGACATTAAACAGTTTTTTCATATGTCTATTGGGCATCTTTATGTCCTCTTTGGAGACATAGCTATGCATGTCTTTTTCCCATTTTTTAAAATCCTTACTTGAGGAGATGTTTCCATTGATTTTAGAGAGAGAGGAAGGGAAAAAGAGAAAGACAGAGATAGAGAGAGACAGCAACATACTGAGAGAATCGTAGATTTGAGAAACAACAATCAGTTGCCTCACATATGCCCCCCAACCAGGGATCAATTCTGTAGCCCAGGCATGTGCTTTGACAAGGAATTAAATACACAACATTTTGGTGCATGGGACGATGCTCCAACCAACTGAGCCACCTAGCCATGACACCTTTGCCCCTATGTTTTTTGTGTGTGTGTGTTTTTTTTTAGTTGGATTGTTTGTCTTTCTGGTGCTGTATTGTGTAAGTTATTTATATATTTATATAGGGTGTCTCAAAAATGTATATACATTTTAATAACTCATAGCTCAAATTTGAAAATGAAAAGTATTTTAACAAATACTGCCTTTATAATTATTCAAAGTATGTATATACATTTTTTGAGGAAACCCTATAGTTTAGAAATTAACTTCTTATTAGATATATCATTGAAAATATGTTCTCCCATACAGTGGCTTCCCTTTTCATTTTGTAGATGATTTCTTTTGCTGTGCAGAAGCTTTTTAGTTTTATGTAGTCCCATTTTTTAAAAATTGTTTTGTTTTGTTTCTCTATTCCTAGGAGATATATCAACAAAAACATTGGGATGAGAGATGTCTGAGATTTTAATACCTATCTTTTCTTCTAGGATTTTTATGGTTCTGTGACTTTTAAGTCTTTTACACATTTTGAGTTTATTCTTGGTGGTCTACTTTCATTTTTTTGCATGCACTGTGTTTTCCGGCATATAAGATGACTGTGCATATAAGACAACCCCCAACTTTTGAGAAGATTTTCCTGGGTTAAAAAGTTGTCTTATACGCCAGAAAATACCGTACCTGTTCAATTTTCCGAACATCTTTATTGAAGAGACTGTCTTTCCTCCATTGTATCCTCTTGTCTCATTTGTCAAACATTAATTGGCCATAAAGGCATGAGTTTATTTCTGGGTTCTCTGTTGTGTTCCATTGATCTATACTTAATTTTAAAAAATACTTCAGATTACCATTAAACACATTGTTTGGGTCCTCTTATTAATGGGTCTAAGCATTTTTATAGTTCATTAATACATATACTTCTTTTATTTTTTTATTTATTTTTATTTTTTTAATTTTTTTATTTAATTACATAAAGTATTACAAAGATTAGTACAAATATCTCTCTTTTCCTCTGCCCTTCCCCCAGCCTCCCCTTTCCCCCAGTGGTCTGTGTCCTTTGGTTATGCTTAAATGCATGCATAACAGTCCTTCGGTTGATCTATTTCCCCCTCATCCCCCCTCCACCCTTGTTGCTTTAATTTGACAGATTGTTTGATGCTGTTCTGCCTCTGAATCTGTTTCTGTTCACCAGTTCATATTGGTTATTATTATCCATAGATGAGTGATGACATGTGGTATTTTTCTTTCATTGACTGGCTTATTTCACTTAGCATTATGTTCTCCATTTCCATCCATGCTACTGCAAATGCTAGGAACTCCTTCCTTTTCACAGCAGCATAGTATTCCATTGTGTAGATGTACCACAGTTTTCTAATCCATTCATCTGCTGATTTATTGGGGTGACATTGGTTAAGATCGTATACATTTCAAGTATAAAATATTGTAATACATCATCTGTATATTGCATTGTGAGTTTATAAATTTAATCCCCTTCCATCATCATTCTGTATATTGACCCCCTTTACTGTCTTCAACCTCCCCTACCCCCTTCACCTCTGGTAACCAGAACCTATATTTGTGATTTCTTTAAAAAGACCTACATCTCTCTATTACAATATGGAAATTTAAGTACATTTGAAACAAATTTCTGTAAAAAAATTTAAGGTAGAGGTAAGTTTTATATTTTTATAACTTCAAATAATGGAACTTAAAAAGACACTTACCACACAATTCTATCTAAAGCCTAGTTTGTGACAATTGATGGGGTAATGATCTGACTAGGTGATCTTTTAGGTTTGTGTATCCAAATATGGAGTCTACAGGATAATTGGCTTTGAAAACACTACTCTACCTTTATAAGTGCTATCAAAGTTTCAGTCAGATCAGTACCAAATTATGTATTTTGGCTTTTTACTTGAGCTGATTCATATTATTCTGTGGACCTTTGATCAAAAATAAATATAGTGGATGTTATAGTGCATGGCCTAGATTTTCCCCTGCATGACTGTCTTGCCTCTGATTAAATCACATGGAACTGACATTTTGTACAAAACAGCAAAACAGTGGTCAACTATCTGCAATATCACAAGTTCTACCTCACACACACACACACACACACACACACACAGTTTATAATTATAAATATATATACTTAGTGTCCTAGTGTCCTTAGTATTAATGGAGTGTCCTCTCACTCCATTAACAACTCCTGTTTGTTTACAATTTTTCAGCAAACAAGGAGACTATAAATAAAAAATATTTTAAGCAAAATAAAACAGATTTCTATACATACAGAAAACCTTGGACTTAAACTGAGCATTATGATATTTAGTTTTCAGTAGCAGTGTGATAATATTGAGACATAATGCATAGTTCTGGAGATATGATTTACTTATTGTTTTCAGTAGCAAAATTTTACTATATCTAGACGGCCTTAATTTCTTTCACGGGTTAGTGAATCAAATCACAATATATAGCTGCTTCAGCTTGCTAGGTTAAGACTGTTATTCTGATAGTGGTTTATCTGTTTCTGTTGTGGATCCCCAAAACTCTCTAATGTCACTGAAGTTAATCATATACTCTACTTTGTTTACCCATTCATTGAATAATTCACTGAATACACATAGTTTACATGTTTTAAAAAGCCTACTGTGTGGCCCTAGCTGCTTTGGCTCAGTGGATAGAGAGTTGGCCTGTGAGCCAAGGGGTCCCAGGTTTGATTCTGGTCAAGAGCACATATTTCTTTTTTTTTTTTTCATTGCTTAAAATATTACAAAGAGTAGTACATATGTCTGCTTTTTTCCCCCTTGACCTTCCCCTGGCCTCCCCTAACCCCCAGTGTTTTATGTCCATTGGTTATGCTTATATGCATGCATAAAAGTCCTTTGGTTGATCTCTTAACTCCCTCCTCCCCAACCCTCACTGCCTTTCTACTGTAGTTTGACAGTCTGTTTGATGCTGCTCTGCTTCTGTATTTATTTTTGTTTATCACTTTATAATGGTCTTTATTATCTGTAAATGAGTGATGTCATGTCGCATTTTTCTTTCTTTGACTGGCTTATTTCACTTAAAATAATGCTTTCCAGTTCCATCCATGCTGTTGCAAATGGTAAGAATTCCTACTTTTTTACAGCAGCATAGTATTCCTTTGTGTAGATGTACCACCATTTTCTAATCCATTCATCTGCTGATGGACACTTCGGCTGTTTCCAAGTTTTAGCTATGGTGAATTGTTCTGCTATGAACATAGGGATGCATATGTCCTTTCTGACTGGTGTTTCTGGTTTCTTGGGATATATCCCTAGAAGTGGGATCACTGGGTCAAATGGCAGTTCCACTTTTTAAATTTTTGAGGAAACGTCATACTGTCTTCCATAGTAGTTGCACCAGTCTGCATTCCCACCAGCCGTGCAGGAGAGTTTTTTTTTCTCCGCATCCTCTCCAGAACTTGTTGTTTGTTGATTTGTTGATGATAGCCATTCTTACAGGTGTGAAATGGTACCTCATTGTTGTTTTCATTTGCATCTCTTGGATGATTAGTGACTTTGAGCATTTTTTCATGTCTCTTGGCTTTCTGAATGTCCTCTTTTGAAAAGTGTCTATTTCGGTCATTTGCTCTTTTTTTTTTTTTATTAGATTGTTTATCTTCCTTTTGTTAAGTTGCATGAGTTCCTTATAAATGTTGGAGATTAAACCTTTATTGGTGATAACATTGGCAAATATGTTCTCCTATGCAGTGGGTTTTCTTGTTGTTTTGTTGATGGTTTCCTTTTTTTAAAATTATTTTTGCTTTTTTTATTTTGCTTTTTATTTTACTTAAGCTGTGCAGAAGCTTTTTATTTTGATGTAGTCCCATTTGTTTATTTTCTCTTTAGTTTCCAATGGCCTAGGAGCTGTATTGGTGAAGAAATTGCTTCGGCATATGTCTGAGATTTTGTTGCCTTTAAATCTCTCTAGTATTTTTATGATTTCCCCTCTTACATTTAAGTCCTTTATCCATTTTGAGTTTATTTTTGTGTATGGTGTAAGTTGGTGGTCTAGTTTCATTTTTTTTGCATGTATCTGTCCAATTTTCCCAATACCATTTATTGAAGAAACTGTCTTTACTCCATTGTATGTTCTTACCTCCTTTGTCAAATATTAATTGAGCATATTGGTTCGGGTCGATTTCTGGGCTCTCTATTCTATTCCATTGATCTATATGTCTATTCTTGTGCCAGTACCAGGCAGTTTTGAGAACTGTGGTTTTGTAATACAGCTTGATATCTGGTATTGTGATCCCACCTACTTTATTCTTCTTTCTCAGGATCACTGCAGCTATTTGGCGTCTTTTTTTATTCTAGATTAATTTTTGGAGAGTTTGCTCTAGGTCTGTGAAATATGCCGTTGGTATTTTAATGGGGAGTGCGTTGAATTTATAGGTTGCTTTGGGTAGTATGGACATTTTAATGATATTGATTCTACCAATCCATGAACATGGTATGTTCTTCCATCTGTTTATGTCTTTGTCTATCTCTTTTTTCAATGTCCTGTAGTTTTCTGAGTAGAGGTATTTTACCTCTTTAATTAAGTTTATTCCTAGGTATCTTAATTTATTTGGTGTGATAGTAAATGGGATTGCTTTTTAGTCTCTCTTTCTGTAAGTTCACTATTGGTGTAAAGAAATGCCATAGATTTCTTGGCATTAATTTTGCATCCTGCTACATTCCCAAATTCATTTATTAAGTCTAATAATTTTTGGATGGAGTTTTCAGGGTTTTTTTATGTACAAGTGCATAGAGAGTTGGCCTGTGGACTGAGGGGTCCCAGGTTTGATTCTGGTCAAGGGCACATATTTCTTAAAACATTTTTTAAAAAATTATTGAGCCTAACTGGTTTGGCTCAGTGGATAGTGTTGGCCTGTGGACTCAAGGGTCCCAAGTTTAATTCTGGTCAAGGGCATGTACCTTGGTTGCAGGCACATCCTCAGTGGGGAGTGTGCAGGAGGCAGCTGATCTATTTTTCTCTCTCATCGATGTTTCTGACTCTCTATTCCTCTCCCTTCCTCTCCATAGAAAAATCAAAAAATATATTTAAAAAATTATTGATTTGAAAGAGAGAGATATATTTTTTGTTTCACTTATTTATATATTCACTAGAGGCCTGGTGCATGAAATTTGTGCACTGGATGGGGGAGTTCTCTTAGGCCAGCCTGCACCCTCTCCAATCTGGGACCCCTTGGGAAATGTCTGACTGCTGGTTTAGTCCTGACCTCTATGGGATCAGGCTTAAACCAGCAGTTGGACATCCCTCTCACAATCCAGGACTGCTGGCTCCCAATCACTCCCCTTCCAGCCTGGTAGACACTTAACTGCTCCCCTGCTTGCCCGATTGCCCCCAACTGCCCTCCCCTTCAAGCCTGGTCCCCCCCGCAACTGCCCTCTCCTGCAGGCTTCGTTCCCCCACAAATGCCCTCCCATGCTGGCCTGATTGCCCACAACTGTCCTCCCCTGGCCATCTTGTGGCAGCCATCTTGTGTACACTTGGGGGTGGCCATCTTCGACCACATGGGTTGGCCATCTTATGTGTTGGAGTGATGGTCAGTTTGCATATTACCTTTTCATTATATAGGATTGGTGAATACTTTTATGTGCCCTGTCTGGGGAATTAATCTGCCAACTTGGTGTATTGGGACAACACTCCAACCTACTGAGCTCTTGGGTTAGGGCAGGAAACATATTTTTTACATAAGTGAATAAATGAGTAATGGGAACTTATAGTTTCATTCACTTCATCCAAAGAAATACTGGGACCTTCAGTGAAATAGCTCTAATACATAGTTTTATAGTTGTATCCTTAGATACCAGGCAATGCAAAATTATTTTAAAACTGGCTCATATGATTTAACTGATGTTTTACACTTAGCTGTATCATTGTTATGATATCAGTCCATGATTAGAAAATATATTTTTCTGGGCTGTAGCTTCATTCCATTCCATTGATTCATTTTCTACTCTACTGAGCTTTTGGACTCCTCTGCTTCATTTATAGGTGTTACATAGACTGGTCCAAGTTAGTCTTCACTTTTGCCTGCTGAACATTTGGAATTCCTTAAATAACCAATAATTTAGGCAGAATTAGAGTCGGTTCCATTTTATATTTTATTTTCTCTCTGTAGAGAGTGGTCTAAAGAGGAGATGGTAGTCTTGCTCTGAGAAAGAAAGATATTTCTATGAATTCCTTTTCACGACTAATTTTGTGACTTCCAATGTCTTTTATTGTTTCATTTTTATATTTTGAGATTTCCTTCCTTTTCTCCTTATGCAAGACCATCTTATTCCAACACCTGATTATAACCGTTTTGTCTTTTAATTAGTTTTTTCAAACCACTTCTTTGTGTGGCATTTTAAATTTCTTGTATACATTACTGAGCCAGTAAGTGTAATGTTTAAGAAGGCAGGGTCTGTATTCTGGCTTCATCCCTTACTTGAGGAGTGATAACATGTAGTCACTTAGTCTCTAAGTCTCGGTTGCTTTGCCTACATGCAATGGAACCTATCTCCTAAGGTTCTATCAGAGATGAAATGAATGTGGGTAAATTACTTAGCACAGTGACTGGTAACTATTGCATATTATTGTCATCATTATTCCTTTTGTTGTAGTTGATATTAATAGTGCCTTAGATGGAAAACTTCTAGGGCCCCGGAATCACCTCTATGACTTTCCTTGTACTCCTGATGTAACACAGAGGAAAGTATTCTTGAAGCTTTCCTAGTCAGTGGATGAAAAGTGAAAAATGAATTAGTTAATGTTATAAATTCTGATTCAACATACTTTATTTTAGAAGAGATGTTTCCATTTGTAGATACGCAATGTAGTCTAGCATTCAGTTACATTGTGTAAGAGATTCAGATTTGTGAATATGAAAATAGTATTTAAAATGTATATTTCATAAATGCATACAGATGAAGAAGAATCAACTTAAAACTGTAGGATAATCTAAATAGCTACCCTAAAAAATTACCCATGGCATTTTAATGCAATGTTATTTTACCAGTACAAATTTTGAGTTCATAGTAATATAATTAGTAACATGTAAAATCTTTATTACCAATCTTAATCTTTTGTTATATGACTAGAAATTATTTTATGGCAGTACAATTAAAATAATGCTAAAAATGTCAGCATAACAAAATTAAACTAAAGTAAATACTACAATATGGTATCCCAAACAAGCTAGTTTAAATGCAAAACACTTCACAAATGCCATTTATCTGAGTTAATGCATATTAAGGGCTTTAAGGAGTAGTTTGTGTAACTGAAATAAACTAAAAATAAGCAGTGCACAGCCATCTTTACTACTGTTTAACATGAGGAAAATATTAATTAGGTCTATAATAGGCCACTTGAGGAAAATATATCCACATCACAGCTTAGTTAATATAAAGGGGGCTGGCAGGCTTTCATGGGCTTTTAAAAGGAAAGCTTGAAATGCTTAAAGTTGTCCTCCTAATGGTATGTTGTTAACTATGACAGCTAGACTGAAGAAGCTTAGAATATTAAGTCTATGATTTGAAAAAGGAGTTTCAAAATATTAGACCATTTTTTCTGTCATTCATAATGACTCTCCCAAAGTTTTGTTTTTATAAAGTGGGAATATGGAAGGGTTTAAAAATAAGATTATTAAAAAATTTAAATATGCCTGGCATAGAAACTGGAAAATATAGAAAAGTGAAAATAATCACCTAGATTTTCACCACCCATAAAATACTACACTTAATATTTAGTATATATATTTCTTGTTTCTGCTCCTTCCTGGGTAATTCAAAAAATTATATCCTACAGAATATGTTTGTAATGTAAAAGAATCTAATGAAATACAAAAATCACTAATATTAATGGATCAATTGTACTTTCCTTGTATTATTTCAACCTTTCTTTTTGAGACCCTCAAAAAGTATTGCTATTTATATATTTATTCCAAATTTTGTTTTATTTGCATGTAATTTTGAGGATTATTCACGAAAACATGATTAGCCATTTAAACTATTTTAATAAACTCTGAACCATGAATTTGAGAGAAAGTAGATGTTGTAGTGTGCTTATTGCCATCTATGATAATCTATAATAATAAAAGCATAATATGCAAATAGACTGAATGGCTGAACAGCGAAACAACCATCTGGACGATCTTCTGGACGACTTTCCAGGCAAAGATGGGGCTGCGAGGGTCAGCCTACGCAACCGGGGCTGAAAGGGCCTACTCTTGCACAAATTTTGTGCATTGGGCCCCAGTAATTCAATTGTTGAGAATAGAACTTTGAAATGCCAGATGATGCTACACATAGCAATTGTTTGTTTTGTATTTTGTAGGTCCCCACACACCTGGAAAGTCCTGCCAGACATCGAGTAAAACCTTCCATGACCCTTGACCACCAGATACTCCATCAGACTATTAAACGGTCCTACCCTTCCACGCAAAGCACTGCGTTTGTGGTACAGCATGGGCATCCATCCCGGGGGAACGACCCTGGAGACACCGGAAATCCACTCACCACGTTGCTAACTCTTGAGAAAGAAGATGACAATGCGGAATGGCATGTATGTCTAATGGCTGCTTATGAAAATATATAATGAGCTTTTTTTTAAGTATTCAAAGAAATTGAGGTTGACATTTTGATAGTAAAAATTCCAAATACAAATTCACTTAATAAAAAAGGTGTCTTAATTCATTAATTTGTAGTGATTAGTTATGCACATTAATTATGCATAATACAATATAACAATTTATGTCAATACTCATTTCAGACATGTATCAATATAAGTCAAAATAATCTCTAACTAATTTATGTTAAGAATATTTAGCTTTTGGTGGGCATGGAAAGATCTTTGCTATAAAGTGTAAAAAATGAAAATATTTTCTTTTTTAATAAAACAGATTTCCCTCACCTGAGAATCAAGCACAGTCCTTCACAAGTAGAGTATTCAATAACCACTGAAAGACTTACGAGTTCATTGCACATCTGGAACCTATACTCTTACCACTTTACTGGAGTTATTTGGTTTTTATTAATATAAACAACCTATACTTAGACTCTGTCTGATAACCACTTAAAATGTATTTTTTCCTTAAGTTTCAGGTATACAGCATAGTGATTAGACAATTATATAAGTTAAAGTGTTCCCCTTCCCCCTAATATTTTCAATACCCACCTGGCACCCTATATACATAGTTATTATTAACTATATCCCTATGCTGTGACTATTTTGTGACTATCCATTCGCACTTTTTGATCCCCTTAACAATTTCACCCAATACCTCACCCCACCTCCTCTATGGCTACCATCAGCTCCATATCTCTTTCTGCTGTGTTTATTCATTTGTTTTGTCCTGTGAAATAATATGATATTTGCATTTGTCTGCCTAACTTATTTCACTTAGCATAATACCCTCCAGGTCCATCCATTCTGTGGTAAATGGTAAGATTTCATTCTTTTATTAGTAGTCCAGTGACATTCTATTACATACATGTACTATTACTTCTATAGCCAATCTCTACTGATGAGCACTTGGATTGCTTCCATATCTTGGTTATTGTAAATAATGCTGTTATGGACATAGAGGTGCATATGTTCTTCCTTCCTTTCTTTTTTTCTTTCTTCTTTCTTTTTTTAGTAAATGATGCATCTGTAATTTAAATGCAGAATTTTCTAATAGATAGATAGATATTATACATATAGGAGATAATATATACAGATATATAGGCAATGTATCTGTATCTGATTGCTTATTATTTTTTAAATTTAAATTGTTTATTGTTTAAAGTATTACATGAGTTGCTTTTGCTTTTTCCCCCATTGACCTCTACCCAGCCCCTCCCATCCACCAGCACATGCCCTCACTCCCTACTGTCTGTGTCCGTTGGTTATGCTAAAATGCATGCATATAAGTTCTTTGATTGATCTCTTAGCCCCATTCTCCCTGCCCCCGCAATTCTCCGCCTTCCCTCATAGGTTGGACAGTCTGTTCGATGCTTCTATGTCTCTGGTTCTATTTTTTCCCCACAGTTTATGTTGTTCATTCTATGTTCTTTCAAATTAGTATTTTGATTCCTTCAAATGAATTCCCAGAAGTGGAATTGCTGGGTCATACAGCAGCTCCATCTTTAATTTTTCGAGGTAACTCCACTGCTTTCCACAGTGGCTGCACCAGTATATTCTCACCAATGGTGCACAAGGGTTTCGTCATATCCTTGCCAGCACTGGCTGTTTGTTGATTTATTAATGATAGCTATTCTGACAGGTGTGAGGAGATATTTAATTCTGGTTTTAATGTTCATTTCTCTGCTGATTAGTGATGCTGAGCATCTTTTCAGATCTCTATTAGCCATATGTATGTTCTTTTTGGAGAAGTATTTATTCAGATTATCTGCTCATTTTTAATGGGATTGTTGTTTTGGTGTTGAGTTGTATGAGTTCTTTATAAATTTTGGATATTAACCCCTTATCAGATGTGTCATTGGCAAATGTCTTCCCACATTCAGTAGATTGTATTTTTCTTTTGTTGATAGTTTTCTTTGCTGTGGAAAATCTTTTTAGTTTGTTGTAGTCCCATTTGTTTCTATTTTCTTTTGTTTCCCTTGCCAGAGAGGATGTATCAGAAAAACTATTATTAAGAGAAATGTCAGAGATTTTACTGTTTGTTTTCTTCTAGGAGTTTTATGGTTTTGAGTCTGACATTTATTTTTAATCTATTTTGAGATTCTCTTTGTATATAATATAAGGAGGTGATCTAATTTCATTTTTTATATGTACCTGTAGAATTTATCAAAAATCATTTATCAAATAGACTGTCTTTACCCAATATTTTTTTGTTGTCTCCTTTGTCAAATATTAACTAAACACGGTTATGGGTTTATTTCTGGGCTCTGTATTCTGTTCCATTGATCTATATGGCTGTTTTTATGCCAGTGCCATTCTGTTTTGATTATTAGCCTTGTAGTATAATTTGATATCAGGTAGCATAATACCTTTAATTTTGCTCTTCTTTCTCAAGTTTGCTGTGACTATTGGGGGTCTTTTAAGGTTTCATATAAGTCTTTGGGTTATTTGTTCTAGTTCAGTGAAATACACCATTAATATTTTTATAGGAATTGTGTTGAACCTAAAGATTGTTTTAGGTAATATGGACATTTAAATGATATTAATTTGTTCTAAGTATAAAAACAACATATGCTTCCATTTTTCTGTATCTTTTTTATTTCTTTCTTCAAGTCTTATCATTTTTGAGAATAAGTCTTTTACCTCCTTTGTAAATCTATTTCTATGTATTTCATTATTTTTTGATATGATTATAAAAGGATTTGTTTTTGTTTCCCTTGCTGATAGTTCTTTTTTTCTATACAAAAATGTGATACATTTCTGAATATTTCTTTTATATCCTGCTACATATCTGAATTAATTGATCAGTTCTTTTAGTTTTTTGGTAGAATCTTTAAGGTTCTCTATATAGAGTCTCAAGTCATCTATAAATAATGGCAGTTTTACATCTTCTTTTCTAAATAGATGCCTTCCACCCCCCTTTGTTCTTATCTGATTGCTCTGACTAAGATTTTTAGTACTATCTATATCTATAAAAGCCAAGCAACTGGAACGACCAGAATGACCAGAACAAATGGAACGACTGGAATGATGGGTCGCTATGATGCACACTGCAGCTGGCCAACCAGCCCTCCCCCTGGCCCTGATTGCCCCAATTGGGCAGGCTGGCTGGACCCCACCCATTCACGAAGTCATGTACCAGGCCTCTAATAATAGTGATGAAAGTGAACAATATCTATCTAGTTTCTACTCTTAAAAGAGACACTTGTAGTTTTACCCCATTAAGTATAATGTTAGCTGTGGGTTTGTCAGATATTGCTTTTATTATGGTGCATGATGATCCCTCTATTCCTATTCCCACTTTCCTGATACTTTTTATCATAAATGGGTGCTCAATTTTGTCAAATTTTCTACAATTATTGATATGATCATACAATTTTTATCCTTAATTTTTGTAGAGAGAGGAAGGGCGAGTAATAGAGAGATAGAAACATCAATGAGAGAGAAACATCATCAACTGGCTGCTTCCTGCATGCCCCTCCTGGGGACTGAGCCTGCAAACCAAGCATGTACTCTGATCAGGAGGCAAACCAGCCACAGACTTATTGTTCATGCATCAATTCTCAACCACTGAGACACACCAGCCAGACTCTTTCTTCTTTTTAAAGAAGTCCATTTAACATTTTTTGTAAAACTAGTTTGATGGTAATTAATTCCTTTAGCTTTTTCTTGTATGCAGACTTCATTATTTTTCCTTTAATTTTAAATGATTATTAGTTACACTAATCTTGATTGTAGGTCCTTATTTTTCTTCACTTTGAATATTTCATACCAAATCCTTCCAGCCTGAAATGCTTCTGTTGAGAAATCAGCTTACAATTTAATAGGAGCTCTTTTGTAGGTAAGTAACTGTTCTATTTCACTTTTAGGATTTTGTTTTTGTCTTAGTCCTCTGTCATTTTAATTATGATCTGTTTTGATGTGTGCTTCTTTGAGTTCACCTTGTTTAGGACTATTTTTGTTTCATGACTTGTGTGTCTTTTTTCTTCACCACGTTAGGGAATCTATTGTTCTCAATCCCTTGCTCTCTATCTTCTCCTTTTGATACTCCTATGATGCAAATGTTGTTACTCATTATGGTGTCCCAGAGATCCCATAAAATACCCTTATTTTTTTTAAAAAATCTTTGTCCTTTTTGCTGCTCCGATTTGGTGTTTTCTGCTGCCTTGTCTTACAAATTACTGATTCAGGCTGCTTCAACTCATCTTCTGTTGATTCTTTCAAGTGTATTATTTATTTCAAATATTGTATTCTTCATTTCTGACTGTTTTTTTAATGGATTCTATGTCTTTTTTTAATGCTTACTATCTCTTTAAATTTTCACTGAGTTCATTTATTCTTTCCCTAAGTTCCTTGAAAATTCTTATATTTTTTTTGCACTCTATATCTGGTAGAATGCCTGCCATTTTCTGGCAATTTCTTCTGTGTTTTTTTTTTGTTTTTGTTTTTGTTTTTTTTCATTTGGGACATGCTTACTTATCTCCCCATTTTGTCTATCTCTATGTATTTGTTTGTGTATTAGGTAGATCTTCTATGTTTCTCAGTCTTGGTATGGTGGTCTTATATTGTAGATATCCTGTTGGGGTCATTTGCATAGTCTCCCTGGTCACCTGAGCTAAGTGCTCTGGCAATGTTTTTGTGTGTGGATTATGTGAGCCTGCTTGTGGTAGTTGTGTCTTGATTTTTGTTGGCCTGTTTGTGGATCACATTGACTCTTTGCTCACTGAAAGTGAAGATTGACCTGAACCACAGTGTACAAGCTGCTTTGCAATGGCCAATCCCACAAAGTAAAATTAGCCCAGCAGTGCCTGGTGCCTGGTAAGATTTTCCCTTGGAATGTGTCTCTTGTGGAGCTAATTGTGTCATGCTCTGATGTTATTTGAAGCCAACCACAAGGTAGATGTGTTGGTTCTGGAGCCTCTTGGGAGGGACTCTGGTGGAGGGCAGTGTCAGACACTGCCTGTTCTGGCCCTGGGCTACCTATTAGGAGCTCTAAAGTGATCCACAAATTTTGGCTACCTCTGCTAGGCCTGGGTGCACATGGAAGGGGCCAGGATTCAGACCATGGCTGACTTATATCAGCACTGAGTCCAGGCCACATCTGCAAAAGGCCCAAGGCACCCTGAAATTCACCTCTGTTTTCCAGACGCCCGTTAAGCTCAGTCCTGAAAGAGCTTCTTGTGGTATGCAAGTCCTATGAGGTAGTTTCCCAGCGAGTCACCAAGTAGGGGCCAGTGGTATTTACCAGGTTGATACAGACTCAAACTGCTTTGTAATGCTGGGTCTAAGGCCATTCAGCAACTGTTCCAGAGTACACCATGGCCATTCGCCAGCTGTTAGAGGCCCCAGGATCTTTGTGGTAACGCTGAGTCTTAGGGAGTCATAAGGGTGAAGCTAGCAGTATTTATCAGGCTGAAAACCACCAAGATTTGGCCATGTGAAGGAAAGGCTCTGCACAGCAATGGGGACAAGAGAAAAAAAGCCGCAACCTAGAGCCGCACCATTCAGTTTCTGACAGTCCCAGGGTTTGCCCAGACCTCCTCAAGAATCCTCCATGAATGTCTTACTGTGGGCCCACACTAGCTACAGCATGCAGACTCCTACACAGGGTACACGCTTGGGAGAGAGGAGCCACAGGGAATCAGAAGGGTGAAGCCAAGTCAGTTTCCAGTCTGATGCTGTATTATGCTCAACTCAGTAAAGATGGCATCACTGGGTGGTGTGGAAGAGGGCATCAGCCTGGGACTTTGGCTACTGTTCCGTTAGTTTTCTCCATAAAGCCACACTACCCAGTCGCTTCCTGCATGACTCCAGTTTGCTTTGATCTACCTTTCCTCCATGATGTTCAGGATGAATGATCATGGGTGAGATTTTGTGTGCTGGTCCTTTAACAGGGAGCCTGATTTTCTAGCAGAATCTTATCATTCCCTAGCAAACAAATCCTTGCTGATTTTCACAGTCAGATGTTACATGGGCTCCTCTTCTTCTCTGGTTCTGGCTGAGGATCATAATTGAAGAATTCTTGCTCCTCAGGGAAGACCTTGGCAGCTGAACTATGCCTTCAGATTTCTCATGGCCCCATGTGGATGTCAGGCTGGTTCCTTTCAGTGTCCACCCTTCTAACGAGTCTCAATGTGGCTTTTTCTGTAAATCCTTGGATATAAGACAATGGTTCAGCTAGTCTTTTGTTGGTTATTCAGGTTGATTGTTTCATAATTTCATTGTTCCATAATTTCGGTTTGATCCTAGGAGGAGGTGAGTGTAACTTTCACCTACACTGCTGCCATCTTGGAACCTCCTTCAAGATAGTTAGCTTTAATTTTAACGGTTTTTAACTAAATTAATTTACTTTATTTATCAATAGTTATACTATCTTAAATACACATTAAAATAAAACTGGCAGAAGTTTGAATAGTAGTACATATGTGCTTTAGAAATGTTCATTAGAATAAGACTAATAACCTTCTTACACTTTGGAGTTATACATGGAATTTTTTACTGTTTATTATTTATTCCTTTCTACTTTTAAAAACTACTGTTTACTATGAGACACTAAGGATGAAAAATGAATGAGAGGATCTATCTTCATGGACCTTGGAACTTATACTTATTGTGACTTAGTTAGTTGTATGTGAGCCTTCAAAACATGTCAAAGAATGAATAGAACTGGGAAACAATTAGAACTGGAGAAAAAACTTTTAAAAAAAATTTTATTACTTTTTTACAGAGGGGAAGAGAGAAGTATAGAGAGTCAGAAACATCGATGAGAGAGAAGCATCGATCAGCTGCCTCCTGCACACCCCCTACTGGGGATGTGCCCACAACCAAGGTACATGCCCTTGACTGGAATCGAACCTGGGACCTTTCAGTCCTCAGGCCGATGCTCCATCCACTGAGATAAACCAGTTAGGGCAAAAAAAACCCCACTTTTTCTTTAATATCACAGAAAACTATATTAATAACTGAGCTTTCTATTCTTTCCTTTTTTTTTCTTTTCCCATTTGATTTGTCAGAGAGAGCCATGGTTCTATGATCTCTCAGGTTTAATTTCCCAATTTACATTCCTGATGGGTATTACTGATTTCAGGTCACTGCTTTTTAGATATTAAGTCTGTAGCCTCCAGCTATAAAAGAGTAATGCTTAATATCCTATTATTTGAATTCCAAATGATAAAGATTTTTATTGTGTGTACAAGTTTTATGTTAATTCAGAAGAGGTAAAAAAAATAAGAATCTGGTATATTGTTTAATGAAATATAAAACAACCACAAAACAGGATTCATTGAAATCCAAAACTGAATATAAATCTCTACATGTATATTTACTTAAACTTTTCAATAGTTGGTCTATAAGGAATCCCCCCTCCCAAATGTAGAACTAGATTCTCTAGTCACTCTATGAAGATCATAAAAATGTATGTAGAACGAAAATCATCTGTACAGTAAATATTAGAACGAACCCAGTACAATTTATCTTACAACTACGTTCTTCCAAAGTTCATTTCCTTGTGTGAGAGTTATTTCTAAAGGAAAAAGACAAATCCCAAAGGATATGCATATGCCAGCCAATTCTAGGCAGAACCCAGAAATGATTTTATTATATGTCTTATGAAATATGTGTTTTAAAAAATAAGATTGAATAATCAACATATATCAGTCTTGTCAGTTTTTCTTAGTAAATGTTTTTATTGTTAGGCACAAGCTTACTTTTTAAAAAGTAATAAGTTCATACATTATAAGAGAAATTAATGTAATCTTTGTGGGCTTTTAGGTGATATCGGCCAAAAGAAATTACATGGCTTGGATGGGTTAAAACTCTAGAGTAGTCTAAGGGGAATGATCACATTGATTACAGACAAATTTTACTAGTCATTATACTTCAAAATATGTATATAGAAATCTCTTCCATAATTGATGTTCTATAAATCATAATTTAAATCAACATTATAGTTTTAATCAATGTGTGTTCTCTTTGAATTTGACTTGTGTACACATTTTCCCCTACTGCCATCATTCACATTCTTGCTATCTTTACAAGCTAAGATGTGTCCTATGTTTTATAATATTCCAATATTCTTTGATTGGTGCTAGGAGTCTATGTAACAATTAGAATGTGCGCATTCTTTAGTCATACACCATTAGGTTATAGCTACCACCTACTAGCTGTGTGGTCTCACTCAGTTCTTAATCTTTCTCGTAAACATTTCTACAGCTTGAAGAATTGTTTTGATGCTTACACTTTTTGTTGTTGTTATTAATTCTCACCCGAGAATATTTTTTCCATTGATTTTTAGAGAAAGTGGAAGGGAGAGGGAGAAACAGAAAGAGAGAAACATCAGTGTGCTGAGGATCGGGCCTGCAACTAAGGTATGTGTCCTAGACCAGAATTGAACTCAGCAATTTTCATTTTGCAGGCTGATGCTCTATCCACTGAGATAAACTGACTAGGGCTGATACTTACATTTTTAAAGTTCCCAACACAAGGGCAGTGTGACGGCTCAGGAATGGTAGATGTTGTCATCTTTTGGTGTTTCTTTCTCCTAAGCTTGTCCTCCCTTGGCGGTTGGAACTAGGAGTAGTTTTGTGACTAAAGACAATGAAATACAAAAATAAAAGGCAGCATTTTATAATATGGGTCTTTCCAGGATAAAATCCAAATTTGTACTCATGGCACATAAGACCCTTCTACACTTAATGCTTGTCTCCTGACCCACACTCATGACAGTGCTCTGTGCTTTAGCCCTGTTGGTTTCAGCCATATGATTCTCACAGTGGCCATGTTTTCTCTTTTTCTCTTTTCTTTACCAACTGCCCATTCATTTTCCATTTGGCTACATAATTTCAACTCACTCTTACAAATTCATTTCAGGTTTCTTCTCTAGGGTGCTTTTCCTGGTGATTCTCTGTGTGGAACTGGGTGCCTTTCTCTGTTTTTTTATAGTGACACATATTATTATATGGATAAAAATTGAACTTATCAGAGGACTTTCACAGTACAAACTACACTTTAATTATTCATTGTCTTGTTTTTCTTATCTCCTATACCTCTTAGGAGCTCCAAGTTGAGGGGAAGATAAAAAAAAGTAAGCCCACAATTATAATATTATGTAGAAAGAGCAATGGTATGTGTAGATAGGAACAAAGATATGCTGTTCTTACCAGGAAAATCAATCAGATTTAGAGTAAAATGGCTAGTGGGATACTGACCCAGCTGAGATGGCATACACCAAGAATAGAAATGGGAAACGGCATGAGGTGAGTAGAAAGTGAGAAGCAGATTATGTAGATGGTGGTAAAAAGAGAAGCCAGAGATGTAGGCAATAGACAAATCACTCTCAGACAATATCACATCCTTTAAGGGTTTAAACGTGGGGGCTTTACTGACATAATCAGGTTTGGCTTTAATATTACTCTGTCAGCTATGTAAGAGAAGAAGCCTGAGTTAAGAAGTCATTTCTGTAGTGCAGTGAGAGATGATGAGGCCCACTATTTGAACATGTTAGGACTGAAGTAGCTGTGAGACCACCATGTGGAGATGCTGGTGATAGCTAGATATTCAAGTTTGCCTTGAGGAGAAATAATATAGACTGAAGGAAGACATTTGAGAGTTGTTAGGATGCAGGTGGTACTTGAAAAATGAGAGAGTTCCTGGAGAGCATGAATCTACTGAGAAGAGTGGAGAATCGGGATAGGATTGAGGATATCACCAACATTTAAGGGTGCTCAAAGGAGAGGGGTCATCAAGATAACGTAAAAAGATAAACAGTTTGGTGTCACTGGAGCTAATGAAAGTGTTAGTTTAAAGAAGAAAGGAATGATCCACACACTCAGACGTTGCAGTTGAGCCTAGTAAAATAAGCACTGAAAAATATCTATTGAATTTGGAAGTCAAAAAGTCAAAGAAAATAGCAACCAAAGGGATTTCTTTAGGATTGTAGCCAAAAGCCATTCCACCTTTAATTCAGAGTTTATAGCAGTGGAAGAAATTGAACTCCATGGATATTTGGGATGGTTGTGCAGGAAGATAATAGCACAAAAGCTTAGAGAGTAATAAAATGAGAATTGTTCATTTGATCTGCCAGAGGGTCAAGATTGGATATAAAGGAAGGTTGTATTTGATGAGCGAGATAATGGAATTCAGATTTTAGAAATGGAGTAATTTAGACAATGACATGACCCAACGCATGATATAGAGAATAGGTGAAAAGTTAATTCAGATTTATAATATTGATAGTGATGAGCTACAATATTCATTGATAACTGATGCTTTATTTTTACACTAGGAGCCCGGTGCACAATATATTGTGCACTCGGGGGTCCCTCAGCCCAGCCTGTACCCACCCAACCTGCAGCCTGCCACCCGCCCATTGGCCTCGCCCACCTCACACACCCCGCCCCACCCGTCCTGCTCACCCTGCCACCTGCACTGCATCTGCTTCTGCGGTTGTGCTGCCAGCCTCCATCATGGCTGAGTTAATTTGCATACTGCCATTCTGGTTGGCTGGTGGGCATGGCTTAGGTGTCCCGTAGAAACGGTCAATTTCAATATTATGCTTTTATTAGAGTAGATAGAATTCTGATGGCTGTTACTGTAGGTATTATTAAGTGCATATGTCTTTATGATTGCTTGGTGTTATTTTCTCTTTAAAATCTTACCGTACAGACCTGCCCAGTTTGGCTCAGTGGATGGAACATCGGCCTGTGGACTCGGGGGTCCCAGGTTCAATTTTGGTCAGGGGCATGTGCCTTGGTTGCAGGCACATCCCCAGTGGGGACTGTGCGGGGGGCAGCTGATAGATGTTTCTCTCTCATTGATGTTTCTGGCTCTCTGTCCCTCTCCCTTCCTCTCTGTGAAAGGTCAATAAAATATATTAAAATAAGATAAAATAAAATAAAATTGTAAAATCTTACCTTATATTTTATATGGCTTAATACTAAAGTTGTTACTGTGGCTTTCCTTGTAGTCATATTTGTGGCACAACTTTTCAGTTTACTTCAAGCTTTCTCTATTATTTTATTTTAAATGTATCTCATAAATATACTATTGCAATACCTTTCGAATATCAAATTTGAGAGTTTCTTGGTTAGTTTAACTTATTTACATTTTTATAATTACCGTACTATTAACACTTTGTAATTGGGCATTTTCCCGCCAAATCGCGTGCTTCACTGTGTGGTAGCATTCGAAACATTTTCCTTTGTGCAGGGGTACATTACAAAACTTGCACATGTACCGCGTTTCACTGTGTAGTTTATGAGTGGCACACACATGACAACAACGTAAAACATTTTTATTTTTGCCAGTTCCAACTAGAGGTTCCAATGTATGTTTCCTCATGTCCATTGACAGTCTCCCTGGTGGATCTGATTTTACTCATTTCCCACAAAAAATGTGTTAAGATATCATAGTTATCTTTTTTGTGTTTTTTTAAAATTACTATACATTCTGTTTCTTAATTGGTCATCTTTTTTTTCTCCACCATTGGACACATTAAGTCTCTCTCTCTCTCTCCTCCCTTTCTCTCTCTCTCCTAACATTACTCCTAATGTTTAAAGACACATGGCTATATGTTTTCTTTTTAATATCTGTATCATTGTTTAGCAATATCTATGTTATATCTTTAAGTAAAAATGTATCTGAGTATGGTCATATGAGCTCATCTCCTTCTTATTCATACAAACACACACACACACACATACTAGGGGTCCAGTGAACAAAAATTTCTGCACTTGGGAGGTCTCTCAGCTTGGCCTGTGCCCTCTCTCAGTCTGGGACCCCTCAGGGGATGTCTACCTGCTGATGTGCCTGGCCAGCCTGGGTGAGGAGCTGATGATTGTTTGCAGGCTGGCCAAGCCCCCCAGTGTGGATCCTCACCCCATTAGGGTGTGGCCCGCCTGGGTGAGGGGCTGAGGGCTGTTTTCAGCCTGTCCACAGTCCATTCAGGGTTTGGGTTCCTACTGGGGTGCCTGGGTAGCCTGGGTGAGGGGCTGAGGGCAGTTTTCAGGCTGCCCACAGTCCTTTCAGGGTTCGGGTCTCTATTGGGGTACCTAGCCAGCCTGGGTTGTGGGGCTGAGGCCATTTTCAGGCTTTTAAGCTGCCCACAGCTCCCATTGACCCAACGTTCCAGCGAGGCTGGCTGGAAGCAGGTTTCTGGGGTTTATTTATCTTCTATAATTGAAACAAACACTGTTGCTTTAGGCCCAGGCCTAGGCAGATAACGAAGCCTTCTATTTGCTTCAGCTCCGTGGCTTCTATAATTACAACTATGTTGCCTTGAGCAGATAGAGGCCCAGCCAGCCTAGGCAGACAGTTTACTTGTGGTGCAACAGAATCCTCCTGTTTGATCTAGTTCCGTGGTGGTTGGCCTCCATATTGGCTGGGTTAATTTGCATACAGTGGCTCTGATTGGCTGGTGGGTGTGGTTTAGGCATCCTGGAGAAATTGTCAATTTCAATATTACTCTTTTATTAAAGTGTGTATATATATATATGGAATTCATACACTGGGTGTGGGGAATGCCCCTCAGCCCTGCCTGCACCCTCTCCAATATGGGACCCCCTGGGATCGGGTCTAAACCAGTAGTTGGACATCCCTCTCACAATCCAGGACTGCTGGTTCCCAACTGCTCACCTGCCTGCCTGCCTGATTGCTCCTAACCACTTCAACTGGCCACTCTGATCACCCCAACCATTCCACTGCCAGCCTGATCAATGCCTAACTGCTCCCCTGCCAGCCTTACTACCCTCAGCTGCATTCCCCTGCTGGTCTGATCGTCCCCAACTGATCTCCCTTGATGGCCTGATTGCCCACAACTGCCCTCCCCTGCTGGCCATCTTGTGAACATGGGGGGGGGGGGAGGGCATCTTGTGTGAGGGCATGATGCCAATTTGCATATTACCTCTTCTTTATATAGGATAATTTGTCATTTATACCACAGAACTTTTACTGCTATTTACTCATTCTTTTTATCTTTTGTATTGATTTTAAAGTTGTAGTTATCATCTGACTAAATTACCTCATGAAAGAGTGTTTTTAAAAGTTGTTTTTATAAAATTTATTTAAAGCTTCTGAGTTTTTATGCCTAAGAAAAATTTTATCTCACACCTGTACTTTCAGGATATATTCTTGGTTGTAAATGTTTAGGTTCAAAGTCACATACCTTCAATACTTGAAAAATGATCTTTATTGTATTTGAGCATTGTGATATTTTAAAGCTTGATTCTCGGTCTTTTCTAGACTTTTATTTTGAATCACTTGCATCTTATCAATGATTTCCTTTGTCCTTGAACCTCATACTTCCTACGTCTATTATCTCCATTTTGATTTTCGTCAAAATAATATTGTCTTTTGTATTTTATTATCTTCCTCTGTCACTTTAAGGGTGCTTATTTTGCAGATTTGTAATTATGCTTTTATCTAACCTGTTAATCCTGTTTCATCTGATGCAAAACAAAATGTTATATTTTTTAGTTTTTTAAAAATATCAACTGATTAAGATTCTTGGGAGCTGTAAAGCAAAGGTTTGGACTAGATTTTATATCTTTATACCAATTAGGATAATAAAAGAACCAACTTCTTCAATAAATTAGGGGAAAAGATATTTATGTTGGTGGATGACAGAAATAAGAAACAGAGATATTGAAGGCAAAAACCACCTCCAAGGGGGACGGAACTGTCACACGTAGGAAAGAAAGGATTCTCTTTGAAAAAAAAGAAACCTTAACATGGTTACAGCAGGAGGGGAAAAAATAGAAATGCAAGACACTGCGTTACTTATGGTGCAAGCATACAGGAAACTCAAAGGGATGAATGACTTATTTGTACCTGTTACTGAAACTACCAGAGTTCTAAAGAAAAATATTTACTGTTAGGTCTTCTTCACATATTTTTAACACATTTACTGTCCATTTAATGGCAGAAAGTGAATAAAAGAAACATCATGAACAAGCAAAATAGAAACAGAGGCATGGATATATAGGAAAAACTGACATGTCAGAGTGGAGGGGATTTGGGGGCCTGGATGAAGAAGGTGAAGGGATAGCCCCAAACATATCTACATAACACATCGACACAGACAACAGTGTGGTGATAGCCAGAGGGAAAGGAGGCGGGGGCTCTGTGGAGGTGGCGATGAGCGCACGATGTACTGTGCAGATGATGTTTTATTGAGTTTTACTCTTGAAACCTGCATGGTTTTGTGAACCAATGTCACCTCGACAAATTCAATGTCACACCAATAACGTTAACTAAAAAATAATAATTAAAAATATTCTCCCCTGGGAAAAAAGAAATATCACAAAATTTGAATTTAATGACACTAAAGAATATTCTGTAAAACTTTCAGAGACTGGACTAACTAAAGAATCAAAACATGCATATTTATTACCCTAGGTCCTCTTAATGCACATGGAATAACATCTAGTGTTCAGACACTGGTCTAGAGTTACACTCTTGTATATGGTGCCCACTAGCCATATGTGGCTTTTTAAATTAATTCAATGCAATTTTTAAAAACTGAGTAAAGTTAAAAATTCATTTCCTCGCCCTGACCGGTTTGGCTCAGTAGATAGAGCATCGGCCTGCGTACTGAAGGATCACAGGTTTGATTCTGGTCAAGGGCATGTACCTTGGTTGCGGGCACATCCCCAGTAGGGAGGTGTGCAGGAGGCAGCTGATCCATGTTTCTCTCTCATCCATGTTTCTGACTCTCTATCCCTCTCCCTTCCTCTCTGTAAAAAATCAATAAAATATATATTAAAAAAATTCAGTTCCTCAGTTGCACTAGCCACATTTCAAAGCTCAGTAGCCATATATGGTTACTTGTTGCTGTATTGACAGCACAGACATAGGATATTCCCATTGTTGCAGACATTTTTGTAGGACAGCACTGGATTTTACAATGTAAGTTTCTTGTCTGTTTTTCAACTTTGTCTGAAAGCTCTCTTGCCCTTGCTCACTCCATTTCTTTCCCATTGGTCCTCTCACTCTCAAGTACTCTGAACTTGCTCCTAACTTGAGTCTTGGTATATTTTGATTTCTTTCCAAAGTCTACCCTTCCCCATGTTATTCATGCCTCTGTTCAAATATCAGTAAATTCTTCTCTGACCATTTTCTAAAACAACACTTTTCCCCATCAAGCTTCTTGACTTCCTGCTTTAATTTCATCAGGCTGCTGTTATTGAGCTGTTTATTGTGTGTTTCCTTAATAGAGCTTGAGCTCCATGAGAGCACAGCCATTGTGCTGTGTGTTTCTAGACTTCCAGTATTACAACAAGGTATTGCCATAAATATTGCTCAACAGTGTGCTGCCGAGGAGGCTGGAGAGCCTTGTGCTGCTGCAGCTGTGCTCGCCTGCCATTAGTTGGCACCCATTGGTCAGCTGATCAGGGCTCCCAGTGTGGGAGCGCACTAACCACCAGGGGGGGCAGCTCCTGAATTGAGATCTGCTTCCTGGTGGTCAGTGTGCATCACAGCGACCTGTTGACAGGTCGTTAGGCCATTCTGTCACTTAGGCTTTTCTATATATAGATTTTGCACCTACTTTTGACTGGCAGTTTTGTAAGTGTATTTTTCTCCAGTTCTCATAAATAGGCAGCATCTCTGGGACAGTCTACTGTGTACTCTTAGACACTGTATGGCTCCTTTGCTGTGTGGTCTCACTAGAACAAACTGGGATGTTAGTTAGCTAAGGTTTATCCCAGACCACTGCACATAGGCTTAACAAAGACTCATGGTGTAACTTCTGTTTGTGGGAAATTTGGACGCTGCTGACTTGTAGCTTGGATTACTTGTGGCAGTTCTTTGAATGAATCTAGGTTGAATGAAATAGTTCAAGATTTTCACAGATCTTTTTAGCCCACGTATTTCTGATCAAGAAATGAATTGATTCGATTCATGAATTGAGTGACTGTACTCAGAATAATTAAACAGAAGTTACATCTCAATTTTTATTTGATCAATAAATTTAACCACCTATAAATTAATTCTTACTGCAACAGCTATGTAAACAGGATTGGAAAGAGTCAAAGAGCAAGAAACATTTAAGCACATTAATTGTGCTTTCATCAACGAGTTACCCTCCCAGTTTTCCAATCTCCTTTATGTGAATAGTATTTTTTCTTCCCTATTTGGTAGTCATCTTCTCACATGATGAATCCCCAGAGCTCTTTATAACCAATTTCTCTATCGTATAACATTTTTTTTACACTTTTTGGCCATCACATTCTATTTTCCTCCCGTGTTTTTTCTTCACCAGTTGTTGAAGCTGTGGAGACTCCATATCAATTGACTCTATTACTGTTTTCAATGGCTATTACTTCCAACTAACGACATTTTAAAATTTTCTTCCTTAACCTGCCTAGAGTCTTTGGTCAAGCACCATAACTAATACTCTTGCAAATGCTCTTAACATGTTATCAGTTTCTTTCATGTTATTCTCCTGACAAAACCTCAACGCTAGTTAGGCTTATTTCTCATCTTATTCCACATCTTCATCTAAGCAGCGAGTGGATAAAAATTCATCACAACGCTCATGGTACTCACCTCAAATACATCATCAAAGTTTTGCTGGGGCTCTCACTACTTTCAGATAATGCTATCACCATTCCCTGGCAAAAATTCCCATGAATTAAGACAGCATTTTAATATCTCTTCTCTTTTCTCAAATCCCCATGATTCCTTGTCCACACTCATTTTCTTTTCAGCTAATTTCTCTTTCACAACGTATTTCAGAAAGAAAATAATATGCAATCAGATTAGCATGTACTCATTAGCTTTTATCACCAGCCTTAATAAACCATTTGTATATGCTTTCATTTCTCCTGCCATCCCTTCTCTAACAATAGAATAATTGTCCTAGTTCATACTCTAAAACCAGCTCTACTGCTTGGGTCCTAACACCCCACTCATTCTTACCTTCGTAAGCAGTTTCCTTATCTAATAGCAACTCCTTCTCATATCATCAGTCTATTCTGATCTAATGGATTATACATCACACTAATATTTAATAAAGCTCTCTAAAATAAAAACAAATGAACCAACTCCCTTTGGATACATTTTATCTCTGGTTACCACAACACTTCATGACACCAGTTATCCAAAAAAATCTTACTGCTTCCATTTTTCACCCTGTCTCCATTTCTTCACCATTTCCTCTACTTTCTGATAGAGCTGTTGTCCTCACTTCTAAAAGGAGTCTTAAAACCAACCAATGTAAAAATTAAAACAAAACAAAAACAACCAAAATATAATAAATGCAGAAACCAACAATAAATTCTCCATTCTCAGCTGACTTGGCTTCTCAGTGGCATTTGCCATGGTTGACCACTGTCTGCCTCTCCAAGTACTACCAGGGATTCTGTGGCACCATATTTTCTGGGTTTACACTACCTTGCTGATTCTTTCTCTAAGATTTGTCTAGTTGCTAAAGTGTCCCCAAGCTCAAACTAACAGACCCTCTTTTCTCATATATATATATATGTCCCTATAGGTAATCTCAACCCATTCCAACCTAGATTTCTTCCTTACATGCTAGACTGATATATCCTACTGTTTACTTGACATCTTTGGTGTTTCTAAGTACAGCAAACTTAGTATGACTGAAAAGAAGCTTTTTTTCTACCACAATCTGCTTTTAGCTCAGTTTGAAACCCCCAAGTAATTTTCCCTCTCTTCTCTCTCACTCCCACACTTCCACATCTATCAATATGCCCTTCCAAACAGCATCCAAAACTGCCGGAATTGCAAGGCTTCTTATCAGCTCCTCTACTAAAACACTTTCCAGGCTACCATCATGTCCAACTTGAACTTCAGAAACAGACTCCAACCCAACTTCCCTGCTGATTCTTGCTCCTTATAACTCTTCTTTACACAGTAATCAGAATGATCCTCACAAAGCAAAAATTAGATCCTGTTTCTCTTTGCGTGACATTCTATTAACTTCCTGAAATCTTCAGGATATAATACAGACACTTTACAAGAGTCAGCACTTGCCTTTAACTTTGGGTTCCGGCCTTGCTAGCCTTCTTTCTGCTCCTTGGAAGCAGCAGCATATTGTCATCTTGGGATCACGGAACTTCCCTTACGTGGCTTGGAATGCTCTTGTTCTGGATCTTTGATTGGAATCCTTCTTTGGTTTCAGACATTTAGTCAATATCCCTTCGTCAGAGAACCCTTCCACAATCACCCTTGCTAAAAAACACCATCCCTTCACTCCCTAAATCAATATCTCATTTTCATTCCCTCTTTCATTTATGATTTCAGTAATAAAAATTATCCTATTTATTATTTTCCTAGAGGCCCAAAGCACGAAATTCAGGTAAGAGTAGGCTTTCCTTCACCCAGCAGCCAGCACCAGCTTCCCTCTGGTCCCAGGACCCAGGCTCCCCACACAGCCCCGGGTTTGTCCGGAAGGCCATCCTGTCTAATTACATATCATGCTTTTATTATTATAGATGCACTTATCCCTAGATAATAAACTTTTTGAAATAGTGTTGTTGTCTGTCTTGTTCATTGTTGTTTCTGCAGCCTAGGACAGTGACCTGCTCACTATTTTATCTTTAGTAGCCGCACAATGCCTGGCATATCATAGGTACTGAGCAAATACATATTAAATACACACTATGAAATTCACACAGGGCACTGAACACATTTTTCCTGTTATACAGTACTATTTAGAATTTTTTAATGGAAAAAAAGCAGTAGCAGTAAGGATAACAACAACAACAGCTACTATGCTTTGGGAACTTATACAACAAAGGGCAAAATTGTGAAAAGATGCATTTAATCAACACAACAAACATATGCAATAGAGATTATTATTACCTATTACCAGTTTACAGATGAGGAAAGAGGTTCAGCCAGTCACTCAAGTCCATACTTATAATGAACCACAAGGAAGGGGTTTGAATCCAGTCCTGTATGATTCCAAATGCAACAAACCTACCCAATCAGCTGTGTGTACAGCTTCAGAGGAAGTGTAGAATCTTGGTATCTGAAGGGACATTCGCCTGATCTGATCCTCTGCCACACTCTGGCCTCTGAGTTTAGATATGTTTCTCTGTAATTTCCATCCATTGGTCTAGTTTCACCTCTTCCTTTCAAGTGACATGGTTGTGCATAGTAAGTAATTTATTTTATCATATACAGGTATTTCTCAGTCAGGTGTCTGTAAATGCTGGTGGCATTTGGCAGTCTCAGTAAACTGTCATAGTTCAAGATGATTCCAGAAGGGAGGACTGAGTAAATATTAACAACCCCCTGTGCTTGGTTGGAACTTGAAAGAACTGCGAACATCAACCAGCGAGTTTTTCTCTGTCACAGTCTAGACCAGATTAGTCTTAAAGTCCAAGGAAGAGCCAAAGTTCACCCTAGTGCAGACATTTTTGCACAGAGCTCCCGGTGATTGTTTGTAAGTTTAAGGAAAAGAAAATGATGAAGGAGAAAGAGAAAACCATTGCTATTGTGAAGGTTATAGACACTTCAAAGTTAAAACTGGTGAGCAAGTACATTTTGGCATTCTTTCAATGTTTGGAGATGAAACTACCTAAAATACTGAACTTAAATTTTATAAACTAATAGTAAAATAAGGAATGTATAAATCGAGCTTTGAAATGTGTAATACATAATCTACTGAATTAACAAACTTGTTTACTGACAAGATAGTTTGTGATGCTCAGAATGCAGTAAGCTTTTTTTAGTAAAAAATTGTTAAAAATAAAATAATGTTTCATTGTGACTGTTATTAAAAATGGAGTTCCACTATCTATTGCAGTGTTTACATTAAATTGATGACTTTTTTATTCATTCAGAACGACATAAATTACATGCATATAAATTGTATGATACAAAAGTATTTACAAGTCACCATTCTCTGTTTTGTACTTTATCTTTTCTATTTGCGTTATAAGCCAAATAAGTACAAGGGATTTCTCACTCCTGTTCCATACGTTATTTCCATTTACTCAGAATAGAACAATAATAATAATAATAACATGGTGGACTTTTCAATGTTTGTCACTCAAATTTCATAACTCTACTTTAGCAAACAAAGTTAGAGGGAGATCAATTGTGTGTGTCTTAAAACCGAAAAAAGAAATATAGTTGGATACATTTAAGTGAATAAATATCCCTAAGGACAGAAAATAATGTATAAATGGCAGCTTTTCAAGTATGCATACATTGTGTGTATAAGCTCCTCTACAGTGCTTCCTCTTTATGCCTGAAGTTTATCTTTATTTTTGGTCTACAGTTATTTTTTCTGTCTCATGCTCATTTGACCATTTTAGGTTCACAATGAATGTCTTCACAGAAAGACAAAATAGAGAATCCACAGAAATCAAAATGTTCTGTTTCCCATAAAGTTTACACAAAATATATAATATAGACAAAGATATACATATATAAGGGTTCAAGATTTTTACTTTTTTATTATTTATGTTGAAAAGATATCTAGAAATTATATATACATACTTTAACATACAAGGAAAGATGTGTACATATAAGAAAATAATTTTCCTTATATGTATCTTTCCTTATATTTGAAAATGTGTATACATCTTCTTATGTCTTTATTTATGATAAGATTATCTGGGAGATACTGGTAGTTACATCACACACATTCACAAACATAGAATATGCATGATATATATGTGTATATTATATCTATATGCATATGTACAAACATGTATCTCAAAAAATTATCTGGGTTTCAGATAAATAGTCAATTTTTAAAAATATGGTGAGTATAGAGTAAGATGCCCTCTCTCTTGATGAGTGCCATAAATGAATAGGGGTAAAATGATATATAAATTAAAATTTTAAATCATGGCTAGGTTAATTAGTCTTAAAAGGTTTTAGTGAGGAAAAACAAACCAGACTGTCATGAGGAAGTGTGTTAGAGATGATCTGGACCTTAAATTGAGGTTAGAACATGGGTTGGATTTCGATACTTAATGAAGGAATGAGGACTTCTGTGGTGCCGAAAACAGCAATTGGGAAGAATAAAACTGAGAAAATATGATCCAGTGGATCCCAACTTTTCTGAGCATTCAAAACAGTTCTTGCCATTAAAAGTGTTAGGGCAAGTATCCTTTCTATAACAGGGTCGGTAGTAAAGAATCCAGCCTTTATGTCAGACAGACCTAGGTTTAAATGCCAATTCTCCCATTTATTATAATTTTTAAAGTTTATCTTTATAGTTGAAAGTATTACAGATGTCCGCCCCTGTTATGTTTGTTTGTTGTTTTTGTTTGTTTGTTTCTCTCCCACTGAACCTCTCCATCCCACTCACGCCCCTCTCAGGCCCTCACCACTCTATTTATGCATATAAATTCCCACATTAATCAATCCTTCCTCCCTCCTCACAAAGCCTTCCCTCTGAAAATCATCAGTCTGCTCCATGCTTCTGTCTCTGGGTATATTTGTTCACCAGTTTATTTTGTTCATTAGATTCCACATATGAGTGAGATCATGTGATACTTATCTTTCTCTGAGTGGTTTATTTTGCTTAGCATAATGCTCTCCAGGTTCTTCCAAGCTTTTGCAAATGGTAAGAGGTCTTTCTTTTGTACAGCCATGTAGTATATCATTGTATAAATGCACCACAATTTTTCTAATCCACTCAACTACTGATGGGCACTAGGGCTATTTCCAAATTGTAGCCTTTGTAAATTGTGCTGCTATGAACATAGGGTGCATATATTTTTTCTGTTTGGTGTTTCAGGATTCTTAGGATGTATTCCTAGAAGTGGGATTACTGGGTCAAATGGCAGTTCCATTAATTTTTTTTTTTGAGGAAACTCTATACTGTTTTTCACAGTGGTTGCCAACTTCCACCAAGCCCCTTATTTATATAGCTGTATGGCCTTGATAGAATTACTTAGTTTTTTTTAGAGTTTTAATTATTTTATATTTAAAATACTAATTATAGCTAATAGAGCTGTTATAAAGATTATTAGAGATGTATTAGTTGTTATTATAAAGCATGCTTAACTTAATAGCTGGCAGAAATAAATACTTGACTATCTATGCCAAAGTATGTATGTTATGATGTTTATATTTCATTAAAAAAAATATTCTATGTATGAATTCATAGATTCTTTGTGGAAATACTGTTCCCTCACCTCTCCCTCCCACTGGAGTCTGAAATCTTTTGTGGGAAGCCATGAATATGCATATGTGGTGATGAGAAATCTTAAAAAAACCTTGACAATAGTGCTAAATAATGTTGACTAGATATGTAGGGCCAGTGTGATTTTGAAAGCTAGATAAGAGTTTGAGTTTAACATATGAGTTAAAGGGGAGATATTTTATACTTCAGATTTTGAGCTAGAATAAATCAGAGGAAGTTGTATATTTTAAACAGAAGTTGGTCTTAGAGGAGTAGTTGGGAATTGGGAGGAATAGCAAGATTCTAGATAAAGGGACATAATTTATGCTTGCAGCTCTGTGAAGCATGAGGTACAAGAATGGGAAAAAAATTTAAACTGATAAATTATTCTATATAATAAAAGCCCAGTGACCAAATGGCATAACAACCAGAACAACTGGTCGACCAGTCGCTATGACATGCACTGACCACAAGGGGGCAGATGCCCAACTCCGGAGCTGCCCCTGGTGGTCAGTGTGCTCCCACAGGGGGAGTGTCACTCTGCTGACTGGGATGGGCAACGCTCCCACAGCAGCTGGTCCCCGCTGGCCACACTCCCCACCAGCGCACAATCCTGTTCAAGAGGCTCCTAGTTTAAATCATAAAAAAACAAAACTCGCAAAAGTGGGTAATAGATCAAATATAGTGTATAGAAAGGAAAGAGAAAAAAACAGTCAGGAGAAGATGTGGGATTTTAGGTCAGATTACTTATGTTATCCTTCAGTATGTTTGACCCAATAAGAGTAAATGGATACATGAACGTTTTCATAGTTTACTTAGATGTCTCTACAATAATTTTGGAAGTAAAGTTTTCTACGATTATGAAAAATTATCTTCTCAAAAAATAAAAGTTTTATAAAAAGTGGGGTTGAATTCTATCAGATACTTTTTCTGAATCTACTGAGATGATCACAGATTTATTTTTATCTTTGAACATCCTAAAATGTATTTATGGGAATCAACTTGATTATTGAAAGTTATCCTGTTAAATTTTCTTGGATTCATATAGCTACTAAAATTTTGCTTAAGATTTGTAGTCATAAGTGAAAGGGCCTATAATTTTTTTTCATAATGTCTTTGTATGATTTAAGTCTTGTTGAGTTGGAACATATTCCCTCTTGTCTTAGTTGTCTGAAATGTTTGTACAAAATTGGGATTTTTTTTCTTGAAAATGTAACACTTTTGCCCATAAAACCATCATGTCCAGATTTTTTATGTACAATGTGCTCAAAGTTTATTTTGATAGCTTTAATAAACAAAAGACTGTTCCAGCTATTAATTTGTTCTTCAGTCAGTTCCACTAAATAATACTTTTTAAAATTTATCTTTATTGTTGAAAGTAGTACAAATGTCCCTTTTTCCCCCATTGACGCCCTCCATCCTGCACCCACCCTTCTCAGCCCTTCACCACACTGTTGCCTGTGTCCATAGGCTATGCATATATACATATAAGTTATTTTTCAAGAAAAAATATGCACTTTGTCTAAGCATTCACAAGCATTGGCAAATTATTGTGGGTAATATCTCTTATTACCTTTTAAATTATGGTAAAAATGTACATAAAATTTTCCATTATATACAGTTTGAAGTGTATAATTCAGTGGCATCAAGTAAGCTGAAAATGTTGTTCAACCATCAACACTACTTCTAGAGTCTTTTCATCACCCCCAAACAAAAACTGCACCCATTAAACAACAGCCACCCACGCACTCCTGCCCCTCAGCCCTAGTAATTTCTACTTTCTCTCTGTATGATTTTGCCTACTTTGATACCTCTTATGAGCGGAATCATATAATACTTGTGTTTTTTTTTTTCTATCTGGCTTATTTTACTTAGCATAATGTTTAAAGATTCATCCATGTTGTAACAGGATCGGATTTCATTTCTTTTTAAGACTTTATACTATTCTATTGTAATATATATACACATTTCATTTATCCATTCATCTATTAATGGGCATTTAGGTTATGTCTATCCTTTGTCTACTATGAATAGTGTAAGTATAAACACTGGTGTGTAAGTATCTGTTTAGGTCTCTGCTTTTAATTTTTTTGGCACACTAGTATTCATAGAGGTGGAATTGCTGTAATTCTATATGAAACTTTTTAAGAAAAGATCATACCGTTTTCCACAATGGCTACGTCATTTCACTCCCAGCAGCAATGCACCAGGGTTCCAATTTCTCCACACTGTCACCACTTGTTATTTTCCTTTCATTTGATTAGTCATCTTAATGACTATCTCATTATTTTTAAGAGGACCTTTTTTTAATTTAAATTTTTTATTTTTGACACTATTGGAGATGTCCCCTATTATCACCACCTTTGCCCTCCTCTATACAGTCCTCCTCTATACAGTCCTCACCCCTGTCCCTGGACGCTCACCATACTATTGTCTATGTCCATGGGCTATGCAGATATGTTTGATAGCAGCTCATCTCTTCACTGTCCTATGACATTTGTCAGTCTATTCCTATGGTTCTAGTTTGTTTATCAGTTTATATTCTTCATTAGATTACACATATTAGTGAGAACATATGGTATTTGCTTTGCTATGACTGGCTTATTTCATTTAGTATAATAATCTCCAGATCCATCCATACTTATGCAAAAGGTAAGAGCTCCTTTTTATTTTACAGCTGTGCAGTAATCCATTGTGTAAATTCCATGCCACAGCATTTTTATTCACGTATTTACTGATGGGCACTTGGGATGTTTGCAGATCTTGACTATCTATAATAATAAAAGCGTAATATGTTAATTAGACCAGACAGCTGAATAACCCTCTGGATGTCCTTCTGGACGTCCTTCCCAATGACCTGGATGGGAAGGCTGGGAGGGCTGAGCCACTTGCACAAATTTTGTGCATCAGGCCTCTAGTTGTAAATAAGTCTGCTATGAGCATAGGAGTGCATACATTCTTTCTGATTGGTGTTTGAGGATCCATAAGATATATACTTAGAAGTGGGATTTCTGGGTCAAATGGAAGTTCCATTTTTAATTTTTTGAGGAAACTCCGTACTGTTTTCCACATTGGCTGCACCAGTCTGCATTCCCACCAGCAGTGCACTAGGGTCCCAGTTTCTCCACTTCCCTGACAGCGTTTGTTTGTTGATTTATTGATAGTTGCTATTCTGAACAGTTGTGAGGTGATACCTCATTGTAGTTTTAATTTGTATCTCTCTGATGATTAATGACCTTGAGCATTTTTTCATATGTGTATTGGCCATCTGTATGTCCTGCTTGGAGAAATGTCTATTCAGGTCTTTGCCCCTTTTTATATTCCATTATCTGTCTTCCTTTTGTTGAGTTTTATAAGTTCTTTATATATTTTAGAGATTAACCCCTTATCAGATGAATCATTGGTGAATAGGTTCTCTCATACACTAGGCTCTCTTTTGGTTTTGTTCATGATTTAATTTGCTACATGAAGCTTTTTAGTTTGATGTAGTCTCCTTTGTTTATTTTTCCCCCTTTGTTTTCCTTGTCCTCAGAGACTTATTGTAGAAAAAAAATTACTACAAGAGATGTCTGAGATTTTACTGCCTATTGTTCTTCTAATATGGTTATGGTTTCATGGCTTACATTTAAGTCTTTCACTCATTTTGAGTTTATTCTTCTTTATGGTGTAAGTTGGGGATCCAGTTACTTTCTTTTTTTTTTTTTTGCGTTTACCTGTCCAATTTTTCAACATCATTTATTAAAGAGACTGTCTTGACTCTATTGCATGCTCTTATCTCCTTTGTCAAATGATAATTGACTTATAAAGGCTATGGGTTGATTTCTGGGCTCTCCATTTTGTTCCATTGATCTGTATGCCTCTTCTTGTTCCAGAAGCTGTTTTGATGACAGTTGCTTTGTAATATAGTTTGATATACGGTATTGTGATACCTCCAACTTTGTTCTTCTTTCTCAAGATCACTGATACTACTTAAGGTCTCTTTGGTTCCAAATAGTTTTTGGAATATTTGTTCTAGATCTGTGAAATATGCCATTAGTATTTTAATCAGAATTTAATTGAATATATAGATTGCTTTGAGTAGTATGGAAATTATAATGATGTTAATTCTTCCAATCCATGTTCATGGTATATGATTCCACTTGTTTGCACCTTCCTCAGTTTCTTCAATGTCCTATAGTTTTCAGGTCTTTTACCCTTTGATTAAGTTTATTCCTAGGTATGTTATTTATTTGTTGCTTTTGCAATGGAAATGGAATAGTTATCCAGCTGGTATGGCTCAGGGGTTGAGCACTGACCTATGCACCAGGAGGTCAGGTTTGATTCACAGTCAGGGTACATGCCCCATTGTGGGCTTGATTCCCAGTGTGGGGCATGCTGGAGGCAGCTGATCAATGATTCCTTCTCATTATTGATGTTACTGTCTCTCTCTCCCTCTCCCTTACTCTCTGAAATCAATAATTAAAACATATTAATATTTTTAAAAGAAATGGAATTGTTTTGTTCTTAGTTTTTTCCTGTGAGTTTATTATTTATACTAATAAAAAGAAAATATGCTAATTAGACCAGATAGACCAGACATCTTCCGGACGTCATTCTGGATGTCCTTCCCAACAAAGCTGGGGACATGACAAGCCTTCAAACCCTCGCCCAGGCCAGCCCAGCCCCCCAGAAGTGACTCCCCACCCTGATCGGGGACATGGCTGGCCTTCAAACTGCCCACAGCCCCTAGCCCAGGCCGGCCCCATCCCCAAGCAGTGCCCCCCACTCAAATTGGGGGCATGGTTGGTTAGCTTGCAAACCCCATAGCCCCTCACCCTGACTAGCCCAGCCCAAAGCAGAGACCCCTCACCCCGACCTGGGGACACCTTTAAGGCAGGCCAGTCAGCCCCCACCTATGCACAAGGCCTCTATCCTATACAATAAAAAGGTAATATGCAAATTGACCCTAATGGCAGAACAACCAGAACTACTGCTGGATCAGTCACTATGAGGTGCACTGACCACCTCTTGGTCTCTTTCCTAGTTGGCAGGCTCTGATGGCCACCTGCAGCGAGGGTGGGGCTGGCGAGTGCGGAACAGCCAACCTCTCGGTCCCTTCCCCTGGCTGTCAGGCACTGATCACCTGATGGTGAAAGGAGAGCTGGAGTTTGGTGGCGGCAGGGGGTGGGGCTGGCTGTGGGCAGCTGGAGAAGATGGCTCTGATTGCAGGCCAGGCCTAGGGACCATACCAGCACATGGATTTCTTGTGCCGGGCCTCTAGTTGGTGTATAAAAATACCACCCATTTCTGGATATTAATTTTGTATCCTGCTACTTTGCTGAATTCATTTATTAGATCTAGTAGTTTTTGGTGGAGTATTATGGTTTTCTATCTATAGTATCATGCCATCTGCAAAAAATGACAGTTTTATTCCCTTTTTTCTCATTTGGATGCCTTTTAATTTTTCTTCTTGTCTGATCATTGTGGTCAGGAATTCCAACACTACACTGAATAAGAGTGTTGAAAGTAGACATCCCTGTTTTGTTCCTAATTTTAAAGGAAACACTTTTAGCTTTTGCCCATTGACTGTGATATTGAATATAGGTTTTTTTAAAACATGAGAAGATGCCAGGTATGCTTTCAATATGTAAATATCAATTGAATCTATCTGATCCAGTGTGTTATTTAAGCTCACTGTTCTCTTCTTGATTTTTTTGTCTGGAAGATTTATCCACTTCCTATATTGGGGTGTTAAAGTCCCATATTATGACACTATTGCTGCCAATCTCTCCCTTGAAATCCACTAAGAATTTTGTTTTGTTTTGTTTTGTTTTAATATATTTAGGTGTTCCTATATTTGATACATATGTTTTCAAGGTTTATTTCCTCATATTGCAGATCCATTTAGTATTATGTAGTGACCTTTTTTCTCTTTTATGGTCTTTGTTTTGAATTCTATATTGTCAACTGTAAGTATTGCTATACCAGGATTTTTGTTTGTTCATTTCATTGCATGGAATATTTTTTATATCCCTTTACTTTCAGTCTGGGTGAAGATTTTTTTCTGAAGTGGGTCTCTTGTACACAGTATATATATATATATATATATATATATATATATATATATATATATATAGAGAGAGAGAGAGAGAGAGAGAGAGAGAGAGAGAGAGAGATGTTTTCTTATCCATTCAACTACCCTATGTCTTTTGATTAGAGCATTTCTTCCATTTACATTTAATTTGTTGTTGTGGTGGTGGTGGTGGTATTTATCATTTTTTAAAAATTTTGTTTTATTGCTTAAAATATTACAAAGAGTAGTACATATGTCTCCTTTTTTCCCCCCCCTTGACCTTCCCCCGGCCTCCTCTACCCCCCGGTATCATGTGTCCATTGGTTATGCTTATGTGCATGCATAAAAGTCCTTTGGTTGATCTCTTAGCCACACACCCCAACCCTCCCTGGCCTTCCTGCTGTAGTTGGACAGTTTGTTTGATGCTGCTCTGCTTCTGTATCTATTTTTGTTCATCAGTTATAATGGTCTTTATTATCCATAGATGAGTGATGTCATATGGTATTTTTCTTTTTTTATATATTTTATTGATTTTTTACAGAGAGGAAGGGAGAGGGATAGAGAGCTAGAAACACTGATGAGAGAGAAACATTGATCAGCTGCCTCCTACACACTCCCCATTGGGGATGTGCTCGCAGCCAAGGCACATGCCCTTGACCAGAATCGAGCCTGGGACCTTTCAGTCCGCAGGCCGACGCTCCATCCACTGAGCCAAACCGGTCAGGGCAGAATATTAGGATTTTATTACATAGGATAGGTACTTAAAAGTCAATTCATACTATTATTTAAAATTACCATATATACTATAAATAATTTTCAAATAGCAAATTTAAAATACACAACTAAATATACCAATTTCCACAGAAGTTTTAATTGATCATTTCTTTCTTTTTTCTCTAAAGTTACCTGGAAATATTTTGGATGTGTATAGTGGTGAGCAGGGAATTTCATCAGTTAATATGGGCCTTACAAATGCTTCCCGTTCGAGGAGTTTATTAATGAAAAAAGAAATTACAGGTAATGTTATTTTTATAGTTTTATCCTTTTGTAGTCAACTATATAAGAAAGGGATGACATATATTTTCTAGCTAAATAAAAATGTAAAAGTATTAACAAATTTGTCAGTTAAAATGGAGGGACATTTAGAGAGTATAACTCACAGTTCAATAAATTAAAGGTCTTTATGTAATATAGGCTAATTTTGATATTAAATAGATGCAATTTGTTAACATGGTTGAAAAATAATAGATTAATAGATTGGGGAAAATTGATATTTTTGTATGTAGACTTTGATATAAAATAAGTAATTAGATTTTCCCTTTTAGCTTATTTTATGAATTTTATAAGACTCACATTTAATTTCTCAAGTGAATAAAAACACCTTTATTTTAAATAATATTTTTCAAAATTGTTACAGTTCAAAGGCATTCTAGGACCATTGTCATGTTTCTCAATAAAGAGATGAGAAAAACAGCGGTTTTCCTAAAATCATTCAGCTGAGTAGAGGAAGAAATGGATCAAATAAGCATTCCTTGACTTATATGTCCAGTGTTCCTCCACATGTGGAATCTAATGAACAAAATAGACCCAGAAATACAGAAGCATGGGACAGACTGTCGAGTCTCAGAGGGAAGGCGGGGAGGGTGGGTGGGAAGAGATAAACTGAAGAACTTGTATGCATATATGCATAACCCATGGACACAGCCAATAGCGTGGTGAAGGCCTGGGGCAGGCAGGCTAAAAGAGGTCAGCGTGGGGAAAAGGGGACACAGGTAATACTTTTAACAATAAAGATTAAAATAAGAATAAAATAAAATTCAGTTGACATTTCTGTAATACTTTTTTTTTTTTTTTTTTTTTTAGTTTGGAGCCCAAACATTGTTCTTTAATAATTTTTACACTGTTAATATTAACATTTTTAGTAAATATAATATGTCCATTCTGGATGTCTAATCAATAACTCACAAATATCTATGTATTCAAATAATTAAAGCTAAAATTAATGAATGTAGTTTGAAATGAACACATTTAAATAAATATGCTCATGTATTACTTAGTTTAAAAACTAGTATAATTCAAGAAACACTGTATTATTATCTAATAAATTATCCCCAAACATAGCACCTGGAAATAATAAACACTTACAATCTCCATGGGGACAGAAATCCAGGGCTGGCTCAGGAAATTGGTTCCGACTGAGTTTCTCATGAGCTATCGTCAAGACGTTTGCTGGAGACAGACATTTGGCGCTGGATTGGCCGGAGGATGTGTTCCCATGGTGTTTTGCTCACAGGTCTTGAAAATCAGTGCTGCTCGCTGGCGAGGGATCCTGATATCTTACAATGTGGAGTCCCCTGGGCTGCTCAAATGTCATCATGCATGACAAGTGGTGACCCAAGACGGCAAATTGGTAGCTGAAAATGTCTTTTATGACCCAGTCTTGGTAGCCACATGTCATTTTCACAATATTCTAGTGGTTTCCCTGGTCAATCCCTATTAACAAGAGAGGGAATTACCAAATCTGTGAATATCATGAATGAGAATCATCGTGGGCTATGTTGGAGGCTTTCACAAATGCTCACAACCACATAGCATATAAAATGCCATTTACTGGAAGTGTGAAATTGTTTGATAGTAATGTATAAAAAATGTACTTCCCTCCAAAATTTAGATTGTAGGAATCGTAATTATTTATGAAAAATGTATGTTGTAGAAGTTTAGGTTGGAAAAACGTTGAATAGTTTTAAAGTTCTGGAAATAATAATGATTGAGCAGTTTAATATTTGCTGTGCATTATACCTTTTTTAATCATCTCAATATTATACCAGTTTTGAAGATGAAAAGCCTGAGACACAGAGAATTTAGGTAATAGATCACATGGCTATTAAATAGAGGGCCAGAATACAAATTCAGGTTTTACTACTCAAAGTCTGATGAGTTTGCCATCGCCTCCTACTAAGAGTACTGTGCTTCATTTTCTAAATATCTGCACAAAAATATACCATTTGAAGCAAGTAATATTATTTTCTTACCTAGTATTCTTGAATTATGTTGATTAAAGGGGTATGAAGTAGAAATAAAAATTGTTTTAACTATCTTCTTTTTGATCAGAAAATGATACTCGAGCTTTGGCAAAAGAAAGACAAAAAAAAGACAACCACAACCTCAGTGAGTATAATTTCCTTTTTTTTTCCTAACAAAATTAAGGAATGCAAGAGGAAATACATGGAAGCAAAATGTGTGGTAATTTATTGTCACTCCATAAGTATTTTGAGGTCAAATGATGAAAATTAATAGTACATGCTCATACTGGAGGTATTTGGGGAAATTTAAACGATGTAGACTCTCAGAAAAGCTATACTCGTTTACAAAGTGAAACATCTCAAATTCTCTCCTTGATCACTTGAGCTCAAGAAGGCTGTGTGTGAGGAAGATGAGTGCATTTAGTAACACTTGAACTCTGTTGTGACTCAAAGGTGTAAAAAGTTAAAAGTGACTTTGGAAAGTGTACAGAATTTAAATAACAAGAAACTTAACTCCAGGTTCTTAAGTTCCTGTCAATCTTCTCTTTCCTTCCTAATGATAGGTTATTTGAAAGGGATTACTTACATTGGCTGGCTGAATTCCACCTGTCCAAAAAAAATGTCTCAGATGCCTTCCAAGGACCATTTAACTCTGGTAACAGGTCCCACAAGATGAAGAAATACAAGCCAAGGAAGCAGTGTAGCTGCAATGCTGAGCTAGACAGTGTTCAATCATCTTTCAAGTGCTTACCTGTCTCACCTGAACTTGACCAGTTGAGTGTGAAGCCTTTTTGTTCTGGGACCCAAATCACAAAATAAGAAAAGAATGAAATATAAAATAAATTAAAATAAAATAAAATAAAATAAAATAAAATAAAATAAAATAAAATAAAATAAAATAAAGGAATTTCCTCACATGTGATTAGCTGGGATGGATTCTGCACAGGCCTGTATCTGTTCGTTGATATGCACCTGCCTGTGTCACAGATCACTCAGTTTGCTGACTATGTGACTGAGGAATGGGCTGGCAAGATGTTAGAACAGTCCTTGGGACAGGTGTGGGGAGGGGAATTATCTGCTTCTGAGAGCTCTTAGTGGCAGAGGAGACACACTTTGGTCCATATTATGAGACAGGTAGGGCATGAGTAAGGAGAGTAATTATTGGTAGAAAGAATTAACACATGAAGGAACCGTGGGCTCCTCTCTTAGTTTTAGCCAGCTAATTATTACTCTCCTTGCCTTTTCTCTTCACTCTTATGTCTGCAGCTTAAACAACTGGCCATTTAATATAAAGTATGATAGGTGCCTGGTATGCCCATTATTGAAGTATTTTCTAATCTGGCTTTCCTTGCTGATTAATCTTGCTTTTTGGAGATATCAGAGTTAAAATATTAACTCACATTTTAAATACAATGAATCTAGGAAAACTCCTAAAATTTGTGAAGATTGTGTCAGGAAGTCAGAAGTCCCACCTACCAGATGCCTTAGTATTGAAAAGCTAGAAATGCTAAAATAAAATAAAATAAAATAAAATAAAATAAAATAAAATAAAATAAAATAAAATCTTTTCTATCCTTCCTGAGGATTAGAGGGCCAGATGTGAATTTAAAATTATCTGATCCTCAAAGTTCTGAGTGGGAATGTTAGGGCAGGGAGCTGTCAGCCCACCTCACCTGTCTCTTCACCCCATATTCCATTCTTATGTTACCTGTGGCCTCAGGCATGAGTGTGAACACCTCATCCAATACATTGAAGCTCCATAGAAATCTCTGCAAGTAACTGCCCCTTGTCCATATCTTGGGCTTAGGGGTGAGCATACTGATGCCATAGTCCCCCCTCCGGAAGAGGGACCTGGGAAGTGGCCTGCCCAGGCTCTGGGAATGGGCACAGTGTTTTTGCAAAGTACTCAGTGGTGTCCTTTAGAAGGGGTTCACTTGGCTCTGTGGCTGCCTTGCCAGTGGGGATGGGTGTGATGAGAAAAGGCAACAGTGATTCCTCTTAAGTGTGGATAGGGCCCCCTTTGCCTGGATCTAAGGACAGGAATGACCAAGCATGTGAGAAGCATTGTGAAGAGTGAAACCAGGCATGGCATGAAACAACCCAGCAATTTCTAAAAACTTGATTCCTTTAAAAGGAGCTAGTACTGATATGAAAACATTGAGAAATCAAAGATCTCATTATAATTAGCCATTAAACATGTATCTAGCACTGTCTAGATTGAGTAGAAACCTTTGATATTTTATATACAGTGCACTTAAATAATAGATTTTGGAGAAATATTATAGGATTCCCTTATTCTGAGATAAAATTAGGAACATTCTTCATAGCTGTTATTCATTTCATGTTTAAAACTCTTTTTTATAATATAGGAGTGAGTATATGTGAACAGAATTATTAAATTCTCACTGTGAAATATATATGTATTTTAACAGCTTTACCTTTGTGTATTTTCATTTCTTTAATATCATGTCTTTGTTTTTTGGATCACATGTACGGGAAAAATAATATTGATAAAGAGGGAAAATAAACTCTCTCAAGAATCAATTATATTCTAATTGCAGAGGAATTTCTATGTATTATTCCTGAAGGTCAAATTCATTCATGGTAAATTGCCTTCCAAGACAATTGATACTATTTCATGACTTTCTGTGTTTCTGTAGCAGATCTTAATTTTCAAACATGTATATTTAAATATTTTCCAATATTTTTATATATGATTTTTTTTTCTTCTTGACTTTTTGTCTTCAGTTCCCTGTACCAGACTATAAGACTATTCTATACTCCATGACTGCTCTTAGAGGAGGGCAATATAGGAACTACATATTTGTGTATCTGACAATTATTGAACATTTATTACATGCAATAAATTTCCATTAGCAACGAATGCATAGAAATTCAAACAGAGAAAACAGTCTTTGAATAAGAACCCATAACGGTAGTTCTTAAAGTGTGGGCCCTAGACAAGCAGCATGACCCAGAAGCTGGTTATAAATGCAGATTCATGGGCCCCACCAGTGACCTACTAAAATCAGAATCTCTACATGTGGGGTACAAATCTGTTTTAATAATACTTCCAGGTGTGTCTGACGCACATCAAAGTTTGAAAATCACTGCACTCTATATTATTGAGAAAATTTAAATTAGAAAAATTTATTTACAGTCTAATCACTATAGATTTATTTAGCTCCTCCTATATGCTAAGGACTCTAAGGTTATAAAAATGAGAAAGAAATTATATCTGCCCTCAAAAAGATCACAATCTAATTGGGCACATGCAGCTACTATGTGCCAAACTTTGTGCTAGCCTGGGAAGTATATAAGAAGAGTTAAGTATGGTGCAGACATCAAAAGATTATAATCCTTTGGACTGAGAAATGCATATGTTTGAAATAATTATATATATATATATATATATATATATATATATATATATATTTCAATATGAGTAAATATAGTATTTCAAGGAATGAAAAACATGTCTTAGGGATGATATATTTTTAAAGCATTGTGTATAATAGAATTATAAACAAGTGAAAACAATAATAATATATATATTGTTATTTTCACTTGTAGAATAAAATATATTTACATTTTTATTTTATTTCTAAGAAAAGTTCTTTTAATTAAATGGAAATTTTCATTTATTGTTTTTAAAAATTATTAAGAAAGTTTACAGCTATTCAAAAGTAAATTGTATTTTAATGATAACAATAAATAATTTTGTTTTAATAGTTGAAAGAAGAAGAAGGTATAATATTAATTACAGAATCAAGGAGCTTGGCACTCTTATTCCAAAGACTAATGACCCGTGAGTTCAACAATCATTTCTATAATAATGTTATGGTTTTACTACCCCCCAAAATGCGTGGGAGGGAAGAGGGTAGAGGAAAACTAATGACTAGGAAATTAAGCAGCTTATGGTAAAGATTAGGCTACTTTTGGTCTCATTTTAAAATATCTATTCAAGGCTGATTGTCATCAAGGTTGTTACTAACAGTTGTCCTTTTAATTATAAAAAAATAAGTGAATTAATCTCCTCAGATTATGTGGGTCTTTCTGTGTGACACCAATAGTGACAAATTCAATAGTGATATCAGATGCTGTCCATGATACTGACTCCTATCTATACTTAATTTATGGTTATAACAATTTTTCCAAAGTAAGATTTATGTGTACATGAAAATTGCATTGTTGGATTTTCATATGTTCCATGTTTCTAGAGACATGCAAGTAAAAAAATAGAATTATATTGTAAAAAACATGTTGACTGATGCCAACCACTAATTGATTATCGTGATGAAATGTTTAGTCAAGTTTTGGTATCAGACAAAGTCAGTTAGGCAGACATTTGAGATTTTGAATTCAACAAATAGTTGATTAATTAAAGTATCAATTTAGAATGTTGAATGTTTCCCCCAAAGCATAAAAACGTGATCTGTAGCATCAATAATGAATTGAAAATGCTTCATTCAAACTGAGAACTGGCCTCCCCAAATGTTGGCAATCTATATATATACTAGGGGCCCGGTGCACAAAAATTTGTGCACTCGGGGTGGAGGGAGTCCCTCAGCCCGGCCTGTGCCCTCTCACAGTCTGGGACCCCTCAGTGGATGTCCTATGATG
>PVJC01005297.1:0-59622 GCA_004026665.1 Murina feae
GGGCTGGTGAGGAGGTTGTTATAAAAATGGAAGCCATTCTTATAACAATTTGGGGGTTGTTGCAGTATAGAGTGACCACTACTTGGGTTTGGAGATGGGGTGAGGTGGACTGGAGTGTGCCACTGGGGTTGCAGAAAACTGGGCAGGTTTTACGGAAGTAGATCAGACAGGATTTGAAGTCGATTAGCAGTATGGGAGGAGGGGTTAAGGATGGCTTAGTTCTAACCTAATGGGAACCAGAGGGAGGAAGCTGCTTTGTAACTTCATCATCTTAGCTCTTTTACTCATTGTGTAGCTGAGGTTGTAGAGGAAGGAGGCGGAAGAGTAAGAGACTCGGCTGGATATTCCGTGAGGGCCTGGCCCAGCGGTGTCACAGACAGGGGCTGGTAAAGGGTGAAAAGCCGAAAACTGGACTGTAAGACCTTTTAGATCCTCGTGGCTCTTCTGGGGAACTGTGTGTGTGGTGGGAACCCACAGCTCTTTGTTGCAGGATTTAGTGGGGGGGGCGGGCAGTAGGAAGGAAAGACTGGGTATGACTCTGAAAGCTCACTGAGTGCTAAAAGGTAAGTATTCTCTATGCCTCTGTGTCACTGGAGGGGAAGGAACTCAGTGACGGCCCACTCTCCTTGGCTGAGAATTCAGTGCTCCTGGCCAGAAGTGGTGGGTCTCTGACTGATGAGCAGTCCTTAATCTCACACCAGCTCTCTGGGTTTTCTGGCCACAGGGATTGGATTCAAGTACGTGGCTCTGGGAGACCTCATCATCCTCATCACCTTTGGGCCGCTGGCCGTGATGTTCGCCTACGCCGTCCAGGTGGGGTCCCTGGCGGTCTTCCCACTGGTGTACGCCATCCCTCTCGCCCTTAGCACCGAGGCCATTCTCCATTCCAACAACACCCGGGACATGGAGTCCGACCGAGAGGCGGGCATCGTCACACTCGCCATCCTCATCGGCCCCACCTTCTCGTACATGCTCTACAACACGCTGCTCTTCCTGCCCTACCTGATCTTCAGCATCCTGGCCACGCACTGCAGCATCAGCCTGGCCCTCCCCCTGCTCACCATTCCCATGGCCTTTTCCCTCGAGAGGCAGTTCCGGAGCCAGACTTTCCACAAACTGCCCCAGAGGACTGCCAAGCTCAACCTCCTGCTGGGGCTCTTCTACGTTTTCGGCATCATTCTGGCACCAGCAGGCAGTCTGCCCAGACTCTGAGGGGACCAGGAGCTCCTCCGCCAGCAGGTCGCCCTATCGGAGACTGTTTCTCAGGAGAGAAGCTGATTTGGCAGCGAGGAGCCTAAGGGTGGCTTGTAGACTCCCACCTTTGTAAACATTATTACGTTGTTAAAGATAATGTCTTGTTCTGTTTTATGGGGAATCTTGAAATCACTGGTATCAGAAGGTGAATTGGCTGCATGGCCCTTGTGTTATTTATAATTTCCACTAGAGGGTGTTGTTAGGTCACTTTAGACGAAAGGCCCTAAGACTTTGTGAAGGAGCCGCCTGGCTTGGCCTCCAGTCCTGGAAGAGCCGTATGGGAATGACGGGTGTCAGGCCCGGTGGCACCAAGAGTACCTGTCCTTTCCTCTGAGCACTCGGGCCCTGGAATGCACAGCCCGAGAAGGACCCTCATTAACAGCCTAGCGTGCCTCCAGGTTCTTTGCCTGAATTGTGATTCAGAGGCTTTGTCCTTCTTGGCTCTTCACGCCTTGCCTCAGTTGAGGAAGTGTCAGCTCACCCTGTGGCAAGACAAGCCAGTGAGGACAGGAAGGGGAAGAAGACCCACCCCTGGAGGAAGCCGGGAAGATCTCTGCTTCAAGATGGAAATGGGCAGGGCAGCTGTTTCCCTTTGTGGAATCTGCTGTAATGATGTGGGGGGGGGCAGGTGGATGGGGGAGCACACGACTCCCAGCCCTTTCAGTGACTGTTGGGAGCCCTGAAGTTGTAGAGGCAACTGCTCTCCTTGCCAGCTACTTACAGCCCACAAGGCTTCTTCGTCCTGCCCAGTTGCCTTTCCGGGTGCTCCTTGATGCCTACCCTCCTTTTCTATCAGGTTCCCATTTCTGTCCCTCCCAGCCTGGCACCCTGACTGTTTGGGTAGCAGCTCGGCAACTGAGCCCGGGACTGTTGCCACTTGCCACAGAGTCACGGGACAAGCAGGCCAGGGGCATCAGCTCCTCCATGAAGGAATAAGCCAGTAGACCAGGGATGCGGGACGGCCGCCCCTAAATCATTTGGTCTGGCCCTGCCAAGGCATTAGGGTGAGCGAATGAAATGTTTGACTGAATAGAGCAGGCTTATTTTTAAGGTGATCATTTTGCATGGTCCACGAATGCTGCTATAAATACCCAAATGGCCCTGGGCAGAAAGAAAGTTCCCTGCATCTTCCTCCTGAAGACAGATGTGCGATATTGACCCTGCCTGTCCCAGAGCCTTCAGTTGCTTTGTTTGCTCCCAGAATGGGGGAATTCCAACGTGGATCAAAGCTGCTGTTCATTTCGTTGCCTGGGAGGTATAATTTCTGGGCCAGACTTGCTCAGTTGCTTTTGGTCTAAGACTGGAATAGATTGAGGCCATCATTGTTATATTTTTCTGTTGTGATGATGGCCATTCTCATAGCTATTTCAGAGGCTTGACCTGCAGAAAATGACATAGAGTTAGTTCTTAGTCCTGATCAGCCTAATGGTTTGAGGTGGCTCCTTGAGTTGGAATTAGCTTACTTGGAAAAAGCATCTGGAAGTTGCATAAGTTCCTCAAAGTTGAAGGTGGTTTGTACAGCGATCCAGAACCCTCAGATAGTGGCCCGAGCGCAGGAACTGGGGGAGCGGCCCTTCTTCCCAGCACCATCTTGGTTTCACGCCAGGCTTATGGCATTTTGGTGCTCACAGGGTCCTGCCTTCAGAGGCAAGCTCTTTGGGCCCCTCCTCAGAGCAGACTGTTTTCAGAGGGCTCAGCCTGAGGCTGTAGGACCAAGACCCTCTGCGTCCGCAGACCAGACCACCTTTGTAAGCGCTCCTGTTGGGGTGTCAGCCTCCACATTGTGTTCTGGTGCAGATTTTAATGCATATTTTTATACATAAATGTTTCTAAAAGGCCAAACTCGATGCCAGGTTTTACATGCAGGTCACCATAATTTATATTATGTCCCTAATTCAATAAAATTTTCTTTAGACTTGTTAATAAAATAAAAATCATGTTTCCGGTTTTTCTTTGCTTTCCTCCCACTTCTTGTCTTATTGTCTGATTGTGAACTCTGGTTCATAAATCTCTGAAGACCACAGGGGCATCGGGGTATTCGGTGTGGGTGGGATGGGGTACATGATCTTCAGTGCTGAGCTGGGGTCGGATGGGACCAGATTGGATGGAGCCCTTAGAAAAGACAGGAGGGACCACGCAGAGCCGGCGTGGGTTTGCCCAGAGCCAGTCAGGCCAGATTAACCCGGTTTCCTGCCGTCCTTTCATGTTTCTTTTTCCTTGAGAGGGTCTCTGTGCTGAGAGATTGAGAACACGTAGTCGGTAGAGTACATTTGGGTTTCAGTGAGGCATTTGACAATATATCTTTATGAACAAAGCAGAGAAACGTGGAACGGGTAGCAGTCTAGTTGGATGAATTTCTGGGAGACTGAACAAGCTGTGGGCAAGAGCTCACTAATCAGCGTGTCACTGTCAGCAGACAGGGAAGCCTTTGGCAGCAAGTGTGTGCCTGCCCTCTGCCCTCTGCCCTCTGCCCTCTGCTCTCTGCCTGGCCAGGTTCAACACCTGCTGTTACTGATTGGAATTCGGCAGCCCAAATCGCAGGTCTTGTAAATCTTGGAGGAAGAGCCTATAAAATGACAACAAATCAAAAGGCTGCTTTGATGTGTTAAAGGAAGAATTTAGCACAAATAAATAGGAAGCAATGTACTTGGATCCCCCAAATCAACTGTATGAACATCCAAATGGGGAGATCCCTGGAGTGATGACAGCGGATGTGGTGGGTGTGATTTTTATTAATGACTCGGGTACAACATCACGTGCCTTTTTTTCTGTCGTCCAGATTTATTCAGTCAGGAGGCTGGAAATTTAACCTTCGCCACCTCTCAGACTGGCCCCCATCCCAGGACTCCTGGCCCTCGGTGGGGCAAGAAGCCAGAGATGCTGGCTGGGCCCTGCTCCCTTTGCTCACTATCTGTACGGTCGCTTCTCTGCTCCGCCGTGCTGGGGTTCAGCCCTGGAATCGACCCTTGCTTCTTGGACACTCTGCTCTGGAAGGGCTCAGAATGCCCCTGACAGAGCCCTCTGCTGACAAGTACCGTGGGCCTGCAGAGCACTAGTCCCTGCTCCCCGCCCCCCATTTCTGGCCCGTCTCCAGAAAACACCCATTCTTCCATGACCTACCTCGTCTACCTCCCTATTCAGTGTCTCTCTCCTTCCCCACCCCTTGCAGGACTTTTGCACAAAGTCCCACCACGGTGGCTTTGGAAACCCAATGCTGGCCTCTTGCGTGGGAGGGGAAGATGCAGACACGTAATTTATTATCTTACTAACTTGTGTTATTCCTGCCTTCAAACAAGCGAAAATCTGAGCCTGTGACCCGGCCTGAAACTCAGTTGAGTCAGTGAGCTCTGGCTTCCATGAAGATTAATGTGGTCAGAGGTGGCATTAATAGATTAGTGTCCAAGACAAGAAGGCGCGGGTCCTGCCCATCCCCGTGCTGTCGGGCCACCGGTGGGGAGCAGGATCCATTCCTGGGCACCTTTCCTTCTTATTTCTCTTTTCTTCATAAAGCAAATACGGTGCTTGATCAGGAGCGTGCTGTGGGTGCTGTACACTCGGCTTTCAGCAAGGTGTTTGCCAGTGTGGTGTGAAATGTGGAATTAATGAAAATCCAGTGAGCAAAACTTGATGCCTACGTGCACATGCATGTGTTTTCACCCTGGGAACAGCTGCAGCAGAGATTTTACGTCCTGGTGTGGGAGCCACGTTTTGAAGGTGTTATTAACAAACTGGATCTTGCCCAGAAAGCACTAGGCAGACTGGTGAGGGCACTTAAAACCATGTCAGGTGGAAAGGAGGCTCGCGAGAGGGCTTTTTTCTCCCTTTGACTTCCGAGGCAAAACTAAACCAATGGGTGGAAGTTATATGGCCCCAAGTTTAAGCTCTCAGGTCAGGAGGAACTTTCCAGCCAGTGGAGGAATCGCAAGTGAGATGTTTGACGTGTCCCAGTGGGCGGTGAGTTCCCTGTGACTGGATGCATTCAAGAGAAAGGAACGCTTGTCAGGAGAGTTGGACATCAGAGAAGGTGTGTGTGAGAAGACCTCAGGGTCTTCTGATCCTGCCATACGGTCTTTCTGGTTAAGGGATTATCTCAGACCTGCCCCCAGGGGTCAGGGGACAGAATACAAGATATATGTTGACATTTCCTCTTCTCAGTTTTAGACTGTCTGTCGGCCCATTTTTATAGGCACAGTTATGGTTGATATTCCTTTTTTTAATGTATTATGTGCACGCACACACAGTTGATTTCACTGTCAAAAGGCTTTGAAGTGAGGTGAATGACAGCTCCCTTCCTCTGAGCCCCGCGGATCCTCTGCTGCTAATGGACTGTCAGCCTCTTTCATTACGGGCTCCAGACTATGCAGCTGGTGTAAGAGGAGTGCCTCTGGCAAGAACCTGGCACTCAGGCCTCAGCCAGTTGACATTTGTGATTTGCCCTTCTTCAAATTGGGACAGCCCTCCCACCGTGAGTGACTAAGCCCCGATGCCAAACAGTGGTGTCAAGCAAGTCGGGTTGCCTGCCTGAAGAGGTGAGGAGGACCGAGTCTGGGCCTTTCAGGAGGGCCTGCGACAGGCATGTGTGGGGGGTTTGGGGGCGTTGAGAGGGGAGGCTCTAATTGGAATGCAGGAGCTCTGGGGAGGGTGTGCATCACATGCTCCCATCCAGGTTTCAGGGGTAAAGGGAAGTTGGTCTGGGCCCTACTATGAAGCTAACGTGTCCATAGAGGCAGCCCTGAATGGTGTGGCTCTCAGGGCACCCCAAGCCTGAAACCTGACAGAGGCGATGAGGTGCCATGGACACTGCTGGGTGTTGCCCTCAGCCTTGGCACTGGTTCTCTGCCCTCTGGTCTTCAAGAGGAGGCCCCTCAGGCCCTCCACCCTCTGCCCTTCAGCTCCCCAGGAGGCTGGCTCTACAGGGATCAGTAAGCCCACTGGTCTAACCTGCCTTGGCTGGCGGGGCAGGCCAAAGTTTCAGGGCAAAGTCTGTCCATCCCTGAAGAACAGAGAGTGGTCACTTGCTCACCTACGACCACACAGGGAGCTCTAGCCTTAGGTTAAATTTCTAATCCTGTTCCCCCATCTGCTTGTCTCTATTTTTTTCTTTTTTCTGCCTCTATTTTTTCTGCTTATATTTCTCACCAGGCCACTGACTCACAGTGCCTACATCAGGAATGTGCTGGCCCCCTGGGGGAGACTGAGAGCCCCTCCCCACATTCAGGGGGAGCAGCACCAGGAGGTGATAGTGAGGCGTATTTGGGGCCCGGAAGCCTCGCTGATTAGGTTCCATGAAAGGGGGCTGATGCATCAGCTATAGAATAAACACTGATAAACACAGTGCACTGAGATAGGGTGCCGGGTGGAGGTAATCGGGAAGGCTTCCAGGAAGAGGTGATGATGAGCAGGGATCAAGACTTGTAGGGAGAGATGGCCAGTAGGGTGATTGTTTTCTTCAAAGCGGAGGTGCCTGTGGACAGCTGCCTCCAGTTCTCCCAGCTGGAGAAAAATCCCCGATTTCTGCCTGAGAATGTGGACGTTTTTCTTAATTAACCTCTCTGGCTGCACAGGCAACCTGGGCGTTGAGGCAGGTGTGTGAAGACCCAGTACGCTATTGGCAAGGTCAAAGCCTGAAGAATGAAAAACCCTGACACCTCCTTGCTGAGAAACAAGCAGGAGGGGTGGTGGGGCGTTAAATCAGCCAAGACTGCCAATACCTAACCAAGATGAATGGCTCTGGGAGACCAGGCCCAGGGGTAGTATCCGGTGAGGGGAATGGGAAGACGGCCTGCGCAGTGGGCTGCACCAAGGCCAGGGGACGCTAGGCGAGGAGGAGTTCAGATTCAGGGGAGATGCCAAAGGGGTCCGAGGTCACTTCGGGCACCACTTGTGAGCAACTAGGGCCTTTCAGCTGCCACTTTTCATGGCCAAGGTCCCTGGCCTACTGAGTGCTTGCTCCGGGCCATCTCTGTCCTAGGACTCAAGATAAGGCACACCTCTGCCCTAAGGAATCACAGTGAGCTGTGCAGAGATCACATACACATACATTAATTATCCTGATGCCATCCCAAGGGTCAGAGCAGAACTCAAAGGGCTGTGGGAGAATGACTTCTGGGAAGAGATGGCAGAGATGAATTTCTCCAGGCGCCATTGTTCCAAACTGCTGGTGACAAGAGCCTGTTTTACCTCCTCTTCTGAACTCTGATCCTCTCTGGCACCATCTGCAGGTGGCTGCAAGGCCAGTCTGTCATTCACAGTTAATTGAGCAAGTATTATGTTAACAACACTTGGTTAGCCTCTGGGGTATGATGGCGAATTAGATCTGATGACCCCTGTCCTCTGCCATCTTGCAATCTCGGAGGAAAGACACACACCGGCATTCCCCACGCCACTTGTGGAGCTTGTCTGGTGGAACACGCCGGAAGCTGCCAGCATTGCGTTTAAGCCCAGGCTCTATCCCTCGACCGATGTACTCAGCCAAGCTGTGCAACCTGTCAGCTTCCAGCTCCTTCTCTGCAAAGGCGGGTGGGAGTATTTGCCTTGTGGGGTCGCTTTGAGTGTAAGTGCAGTGTTGTTCAGAGAGTCCCTAGCATGGTGCCTGGTCTGCAGCAGGCACTTCATAAAGCGAGCCCCCTCCCCCTTCCGTTGGTGGCTGTGTTAGACTGTGGGGGCCTCTGTATAACCTCAGAGTTCCCCACCGAAGGGCAGAGGACACGCTGGCACCGTGGTCTTCACAGGGCTGGCCTGTTCATTCGCTCGTTCAACAAACGTTTCTGAGAAGTGTCAGTCACTGTCTTAAAACATTAAAAATAGAGGACGAACAAGACCATGTCCCTGCCCTCATAGAGCTTCGAAGGGGGTAAGGGAGGAGGAAGAGAAAAAGAGGGCTTCATTGTGAAACTGGGTGGGGAGGGGTCCTTTGGTGATTTCCTGGGGGCTCTGCTCTGGTGCCCACACAGGTTCTGTGAGGAAGCTGGGGGTGAGCCAGACCTGGTTGTGTGAGATTAGAATCCCAGTGGGGGGACTGGGAAACGGGCCCCTCTCGCGACCATAGCCCAGTCGCCCTGGGGTTCTGGCCTTGGGGACAGAGACGGTCAGGGTGGCTTCTCCAAGGTTGTGGGTGGACTGTCATTCCAAGGGGCTTCAGAAATCTCTGGGTTAAGGTTATTTAAGGGGTTCCTATTCCTCAAATATGCCTGGGGGAGAGGTAACATCATCTCCTTGGGGTCCTGTCCAAGTCCAGCAAGGAAAGGGACAGCCAGCGGCTGAAGTCTGTTTTACCAGGGTTGTCACATTAAAAGTCGTTTTTCCCCCCACATGCATCTGTGCACATGTGTGTGCACTCGTGCACATGTGAGACACTTATAACCCCCACCCTGCCCTGCCCCAGCCCCTCCCCAGTAGGGCAGTTATTATTCTGGGCATCAGAAAGAGACAAAAATGAATGGAACCAATGCAATGAGCGACACCTTGTAAAACAGTCTCAATTACCAGAGGACCAATCTCCGTGCAATCCCAGGGAGGATAAAGGAAACCTGGGGGACTGTGAGCAAAGGGTAGCAGGAGCCGCTGGGGCAGGGGCAGGGAGCTGGGGCGCTTCGTTATCCTGCCAGCTCAGAGCAGAGGCTGGTGCCGGGCGGCTGCTCAGCTAAGAAGTGCCATTCCTCTTTCAGGAAGGGACAGTGAGGGGACGGTGAAGAGCACAGGTAACCAAATCAGTCAAGTGGGGAAGGCTGCCGTGTGACTGTGCCGGGCCATCGCCCTGCCTGACAGCCAGGAAGACCTGCTTCCCCGGAGGGACCCTGTCTCCCGGGAGAGGCCAGGCCCTGCCCTGAGACCCCACCGCCCGCCCAGCATGGTCCTCCATGCTAGTTCTCGAATCCCTCCTGGTGGGTCAGGTGATGTGCCCTGGGCGCCCGTTCTTGGAGGAGGCCTGGGCTGCTTCGAGGTAGGTGTCTGTCCTTCACTCCCTGGGATCTGTCTGCAGATGGAGAAGAGGAGGGAGGGACGGGAGTGGCAGTGTCCACCCACACCACCCAACCTGGATCACAGCGAGAGTCTCCGTCTTCTGAGTCCGGGCACAACCTGGGCTTCACCAAGCCCTTCTCCCTGAGCCTCTCATCCTGGCGTCCCCAGGGCCCTGAGAACTGCGTGCACAGGCTCAGTGATTATGTGACTTGCTTAAGGTCACCTGGCCACAGAATGGCAGCCCCTCGACCCAAACCATCTCCTCTCTGACTCTGAATGCAGCACTCGTTTGGTTAAATGATCCTTTCCATGTTCACACTTACCTTTTCGATAGAAGGGGGAAAGCATGATGGATTAGTTTTTATAAATCTCAATTTCAATCTCTTTAAAAATGTTAAAAGAACCGCATCTGCCTCTCTTGTCATTGTCTCCCTCCCCCTTACCTTTCCTGCCTCTCCTCCCCCACAACCCTTTCCTCAATTCCCCCTGAAATTCCCCTGCACATGGGGCTTCTCGTGCAAGCCTTGGGTGTTGGAGGAGAGACAGAAGAGGTAGGGGCCTCATGAAAGAGAGGGTCCTCCTCGTTGAGGAGAGGTGATTCTGTCTGCTTTGTGCAGTCTGATGTGGAGGTCAGAAGCGCGGCTCCTATAAATTTGGTGGACATCATCTTTTTAAAATAATATTTTTTTTTTGTTGATTTCAGAGAGGAAGGGAGAGGGAGAGAGATAGAAACATCAAGATGAGAGAGGATCATTGACTGCCTGCCTCCTGCATGCCCCCTACTGGGGATCGAGCCCACAACCTAGTCATGTGCCCTGACTGGGAATCGAATTCTCACCTCCTGCTTCATAGGTCAATGCTCAACCACTGAGCCACGCCAGCCGGGCATGGAGGACATCATCTTTAGGCGAGAGCATCTTCCCCCAGAGTTGCCTATAGAAACCACAGTGCAGCGCCCCACCACCCTCCTCAGTTCTGCCATCTGACCCGGGTTAGGCTCACACGTGTGGGTTTTCACCTTTGGGACTCATAGCATTTCCATGATGGAGGCAGAGCGTTCCCATCCTCCAGATGAGGAAACAGCCTCTTGCAACAAGATTGAACCCCTTGCTCTCAAGGTCCCAAGACGGATACTGCCGCCCAATGTGCAGAGCCAGGAGCCAAAGGGGGATCAGAAGCCAGTGCTTGGCCTCCTCACCCAGTGCTCTTCCCATCGTGCTCGGTGGCATGGCTGGCATCCCCACCTCGGTCCCAGCCTCAGTCCCAGCCTCGAGAGGGAAGGAGTGTGCCCTGCCCATGCCAGAGGTAAAAAGCAAGCAGCGAGGCGGCCTGATCCTGCGGAGAGCAGCGATGGCTCCCCGGGCAGGGATAAAGCAAACAGGCGAGGAGCCGCTGATTGGGAGATAATCTCTCTGAGAAATGACAGAGAGCCAGTTGCTTCCGCAGCTGCAGGGGTGCAGCTGGCCCCAGTGCTGATGCGAGCGCCACCCCCCAGATCCGCATGGTTGCTGGCTTGTTGGGAAAACAGATGTTATTGTCCTCTTGTTCCCATCCCTTTGTCCCCAGTAGGCACTTAGGCACAGGAGTGGGGTTAGAGAGACAGAGACGTGTGTCCGATTTCAGGCTCTTTCCGGAAGCTGGCACTTCTGTGGGACACAGTGGGTGCAGGAAGGGACCTCCTCCACCTGCTCTGAGTGTCCTGGGCCAGCCTTGGGGAGGAGCTGCCCTTTTGGCCCCTTGTCCAGGCTGCTGGGTACTGAAGACTGGTTCTGGGAGGAGGGGCCTTTGTTCTCTCGTAGGTCCACCACCTGGGGACCCTAAGCCGATGTAAGAGGAAGGGATGATGGGGACCTTGGGCCTTCTGCCTTGACTTTCAGAGTCTAGAAGGTTGGATGAGGTCAAGGGCTGATGAGGTGAAGGTCTTAGGTCCCACTTTTTTGTTTGTGATTCATTCATGCATTCATTCAACAATCTGCTGCGGAGCACGTTCTTTCTTTTAAAAAATTTATTTTTATTGATCTCTGTGAGGAAGGGAGAGGGGGAGAGAGATACATCAATGCTGAGAATCATTGATCGGCGACCTCCTGCACACCCTCCCACTGGGGATTGAGCCCGCAGTCAGGGCCTATACCTGGGAATTGAACCGTGACGCCCTGGTTCATAAGTCAACGCTCAACCACTGAGCCATGCCTGCTGGGCAGGCTGAGCACGTTCTTAAAGGCTTGGCCCCACCTGGCAGCAGCTTGCTTGTTTGCAGGTGGAAACTTTCCACAGAAAGAACAGGACACCCTCTTACACCAGGTCACCGAGGCTATGATTCAGTGGCAGCTCAGGAGCTCTCCTGCACCTAAATAGCTCGGCAGCAACCTGCCCGGGTGCCTCCAATTCCCCCATGAGCCAGTCCTTCAAATGAAGGCATTGTATCTCCCAAAAGTCCTTGCTCATATACAAGCGCTCACAGAGGGAGAAAAACCTGCCGTCACCATGGAGAACAGAGGATGAGGCCCAAAATGAATGCTACGCAAAGTGGGCAAGTTTTGATGCCACAGAGAGAAGTGGCCAGCCCGTGGGCTACTGCCCTGGGAGGGGGCTTCGGGGCTGTATGAGAGAATTAGGAATTTTAGTTCTGAGAAGGACCTGGTTCCACACATCACTCATTGCCCCATTCTGCTTTGAGACTGGCAGTGTGAGAGCACAGAACTACCCCAGCCTTTCTGCCCCTGGCTGGAGTGGGAGGAGGAAGCTTTTATGCTCTGCTGACCTTCAAACCCCAGAAGCTCAGAGATGAGGCCACTCCTGTCTGCACAGTCCTCCTCCACATCTCAGTGGGTACAGGGGCGGAGATGGGGTGGAGACAGATGCCCCAGCATCTCATCCATCTCCCATGACCCGGCTGCCTTAACTGCCCGGCTGCCTTAACTGTGTCTCACCCTGCTCTGCGCCTGTCTCCTCTCCCCGCTGGGGCAGAGGAACTGATTGTATGTGAGCTCAGGCCCCCAGCCTGCAAGGGCTTCCCAGGGAAGAGGGTGCCCTGGTCCACCCAGACAGCTTTGATGAAAGAAGAGAGAACCTAATCACTGAGTGGGGGGTGGAGGGGCCCTGTTCTGTCATCCCCTCTTTACCTGGCATGAATTAGGGAGCTAATTAATTGGGGAGGTGCCTACCAGGCAGAGATGCCCTTCGTAACCTTTTCCTACTTAGTATTCAGAACCTATTTCACTTCCCGTAGCAGAACTTCTAAAAAAGGCACATCATAAAGCACATTAGAATTCATCTGAAGTGCTTCCCATAAAAATGATTATTATTGTCTAGTGATGATCTAGGTGAGCTCGGGCTTAGTACCAGAACTGAGGGAGGACGTGCCCCTTGCCCTGTGGCCCACCCACTTTGTTCTGCTCCAGGAAGCACTAAGGCAGTTCTGCCCAATGTTTCCAATGCCCCCCTACCGACCCCCCACTGCATTCCCGCCAGTTCTCCTAACTTCCACACCAGCATTAATATTCCATCCCTCAGCTTGCCCACACTCCCCAGTGATAAGGGATTGGATGAGGAATAGCGCCCAGGAGAAAACGAAAGGAAATAGGCTGGAGCCCCCCAAAAGCTTGCTTCCCTCCCCTGCACTCCGGTCCCCTAGCCTCCACTACCCCTGCTCTGATGCTCAGATCTGGTGTGGCAAAGAGGTGTTTTCTTAGGCTTTGCACTAAGGACGACACTCAAGGGAATTAGGATGGAGAGGAGCCCTGAGAAGCTGTCCCAAGCAGGGACTCCTATAGCCCTGAAGGCAGTGATAGCATCTTAGTCATCTCCCAAGGTGGGACCTGGGCAGGGCAGATGCGCCTCCTTAAAGCATGTTCCCTACAAATATACGGGGTGGTGCAAAAGTAGGTTTACAGTTGTGACTATGTGAACATAGTTTATTCTTGTATTATTATTTACTAACTAGAGGCCCGGTGCACGAATTTGTGCACCAGTGGGATCCCTCGGCCTGGCCTGCAGGATTGGGCCAAAACTGGCTCTCCGGCCCTAACCGGTTTGGCTCAGTGGATAGAGAGTTGGCCTGCGGACTGAAAGGTCCCGGGTTCGGTTCCGGTCAAGGGCATGTACCTTGGTTGCAGGCACATCCCCAGTAGGGGGTGCGCAGGAGGCAGCTGATCAATGTTTCTAACTCTCTATCTCGTTCCCTTCCTCACTGTAAAAAATCAATAAAATATATTAAAAAACAAACAAAAACTGGCTCTCTGACAATCCCCCGAGGGGCCCCAGATTGCGAGAGGGTGCAGGCCATGCAGAGGGACTCCACTGGTGCATGACTAGGGCCGGGGAGGGACGTGGGAGGTTGGCCAGTCAGGGAGGGACCCCAGGAGGGCTCCAGGGCATATCTAGCCCGTCTCAGTCCCCATCAGCCAGACCCCAGCAGCAAGCTAACCTACCAGTTGGAGCATCTGCTCCCTGGTGGTCAGTGCACATCATAGCAAGTGGTTGAGCAGTCTTTGCATATCATTAGCATATTACACCTTGATTGGTTGACTGGCCAACCAGATGACTGGACACTTAGCATATTAGACTTTTATTATATAGGATTGTTATATTATTTTCCATACCAACACCTGTAAACCTACTTTTGCCCTCCCTGTACAACCTTGCAGAACTAACCTATGGTGTCAGAAGTCAGGTGAGTGCTTTCCTTTGAGGGATCAGATGGAGCGTCATAATCGATTAAAGGGGTGCATTGACTTTACCTCTGTACACTTAGAACTGTGCCCCCTTCTGAACGTGCATGACACCTCAATGAAATGTTTACCCCAGAAGCCCTTTGTCAAGGGGAGATTGTTAATACCTCCATACTGATACCACTGAGATGAATTCGTCTCTGCCAGGGAGGGACTGCTCAGATCGCAGAAAGCAGTGCCTGATCCACATAATTCTCAACTTGGACTTGGAATGAGGGCATTAGACACAGCGCACACTTTGTTTGCGAAAGATTTGCCTCTGTAAGTGAACGTGCTCTTGCTAATATTAAAATTAATTGCCAATTTCTGAATACATGCTGCTCACCCTTGGGGGTGAGATGGCCCAGAAGCATTCCACGTGGCAGGGACGTCAGACTGAGGGAGGGTTAAGAATCTGACATCGTCATCTCCCTCCCCGTCCTGTCCCTTTGCTCAGTGTGGGATGCGGTTGCTGTTCAGGTTGCTGGCTTGCACATTTCTCTCCTGCTTTGATGGGTAACAGTTGAGTTTTGAGTGAGAGACAGCACAGCTCTCCTTAGTATGAATGATCAGAAAGAAACTGCCCATTGGAGGAGGGCCTGAGGGCCTGGTTGGTGACTGTGGTACCCTGTTTGCAAGGAGCCCCCTCCCCTTTGTGGCATATCCATTTGCATAGCCTTTACCCCACTTGTCTCATCAAGAGGCAGAGTCTCTTTCCCAATCCTGTGAACCTGCATTGACCTTTGACTTAAGTGTGTGTGTGTGTGTGTGTGTGTGTATTTGATTTCAGAGAGGAAAAGAGAGGGAGAGAGAGATAGAAACATCAATAATGAGAGAGAATCATTGATTGGCTGCCTCCTGCATGCTCCCTACTGGGAATCGAGCCCGGTCATGTGCTCTTGACCAGAATCGAATCCGGGACCCTTCAGTCCACAGGCTGATGCTCCTCTATCCACTGAGCAAAACCAGCTAGGGTGGTCTTTGACTTACTTTGACCAATAGTACACAGCAGCGGCGATGCTGTATGACTTCCCAGCCTCGGCCTCAACTTCTGCTCCCTCCACTTGGGACACCCGATACTGCCAGCTGAAGGGGTCAGGTCCAGTCCCCAGAAGGGTGAGAAGCCACAGGAAGCAGAGATGAGCTGTCCCAGCTGAGGTCCCCAGACCATCCAGCCAACAGCCAGCGCCAACCACCAGACATGTGCATGAGGTCACTTTTAGACCCCCTGGCTGTCCCAGCCACCAGCTCACTGCACACCAGTGAACCCAGGGGGGGACTAGCCCCGTTGTCCACCCACAGAATCATGAGCAGATAAGACACTAGTTCTAAGCCATTAGGCTTGGGGGCTTGTCATGCAGCAATTCATAGCTGATACTGGGCTGTGCCCTTAGTCTGCCCATTCCTCCCACTTTGCCCGAGATAGGTTTCTTTGATCATCCCCACCGAGTCCAGGGCTGACACAGCTGTGCCCATTGCTCTTTATTAGTTTAATGTATGTTGAAGCCGCCAAATAGATGCCGGGGCCCAGGTGGAACAGATGAAATGTGACTAAGTTCTGGGGATGATTGATAATGAGGAGGGACTGGAAAATCAATTGTGTTAATTCCTGGTCTGTCACTGGGACCAAGAATTAATGAGAAAATCTGTCTAACTTAATGGTATTTACACATTATACAGAGTGTGATAAAATTGTCTATGGGTGCTCCTGGCATTCCAATTATATAAGGTCTGCACAGCCTGCGGGGCAGGCAGGTGGGAGCTGCCCTGGACCTGGGTTGGGCATGTAGAGACCCCCTGGGATCCCCCAATTTCCACACTAACCCCTGAGCAGTTCCCAGGCCCCTGCAAGGATCTCATTGGCACAGCTGAACCCTGATGAGTTGTGGGCCATCCAGTGTCTCAGGGGTTTTCTGGAGGGCACATTTGTGCACCTCCTTGGAGGATAACTGCTCCAGAAGCCATGTGTGCAGTTGGACAAGGGCAAGGGTGGCTCAGCCTTATGTGTTGGCTTGAATTGAGAGACACAGCTGGTCCTCCTGACACCCAGGTCCCTCCCCCAAGGAAGGTCAGCACCAGCCCTGCCCTATACCACACTCACCAAACCCTTGAGAGCCTCATGGAAACTGATGGAAGAGTCCGCTTTGGAGTCTGAGTGTTTGTTTTCCTGAGAGTCTGTAGACTAGGTCTTTTGTCCTGTCTAGGGCTACTCAAGGAGGTGGGCCCTGAGAACCCAAACTTTCGGTAGTCACCCCCTTGTGTGGTCTTCTCTCATACCCAATAGGGCCGACCTGGGGGTCCAGGAGACTATTGCTAAAATGACTGTATGTGGCTTCTGAGGCCAGTTCACAAAACACCATGGCAGCTTCTGCCTGCCTCCCTCCTCTCTATCACTCACTCTGAGGAAGCCTCCTGCCAATCACCAGCACCACAGGAGTGAGCCATCTGGGAAGGAGATCCTCCAGCCCCAGTCGAGCCTTCAGATGACCACAGCTTTGGCTGCAACCTCAAGAGAGACCCTGAATGAACTTTCCCCCCAATGTCTGACCCACAGACACTGGGAGAGATAATAGATCTCAATGTTTATTATTGTCTAAGTGGCCTTCTTGGGATAATTTGTTTTGCAGCAATGGATAACGAATACAGGTGAGAAGGGAGATGAGAGGGCAGGGCCAGGGGTCGCTCACACCAGGGTGTGGAGCTGATGGAAGACATCCCCGTGTACCTTCTGCACATAATTCAAGTGAAACCCACTTCCCAAACACTCCCTGCCCTTCCCACCTCTGTGCTTTGAATATGCTGCTTTCTCTGCCTGCTTCTCCTCCTCTTCCTCTTTTTTCATCTGCAATAAACTCCTTTTCAGCCTTTAAAGTCCAGCTCCAATGTGCTCTCTTCTGTGAGGCCTTGCCAGACTCTCAGGCAGTGTTTGTCATTTTCTTTGACCCCTCTCTCCCAAATGCCCTGTTTCTTAATAGATGCCTGAGGTTGGGCTGCAATGATGGGTTTCATCAGCTCTGTAGTTTCCAACTTGAATTTCATTAATCAACTCTGCCAACCCTCCCTTTTCACTGGCACCCAGAGGATGCTCCATGTAAGGGTGTTGAATGAATAAATGAACAGATGAGCCAGCATCAAAGGCAGCCTGGGCTAGAGGATCCATATGGAATCTGCAGGGCTGGGAAGAGGGCAGAGCTTGGCCTCGATGAGTGGAAGGGGCCTGAGCTGTTTATTGGCCTGTATCTGTGAGTTTCAAGTCTGCTCATCCTAACCCCAGCAAGGGCTCTTCTCTCCCGCTGCCCCAGAACATCCCTGGGTCAGGGGAAAAGGTTTGTGTGTCCTTGCCACACCCCTTTTCAGAATCCTGCCCTTTTTACCCACTATTTCCTGTGCCCGACAGGCAGCCCTCCAGAGTTCCTTCCCTTTATCCAAACCTGGAGGGCAGATGGACGGCAGTCAGACGAGTCTGATTTCTAAGCAGGTTTAAAGGTCTTTTCCCAGGGACCCTGAGCTTGTCTCTCCTTTCTCTGTCTCTGAAGTGCCAGGACAGCAATTTGGATCTTGCACGCCCTGAGCAGGGCTGCAGCCAAGTGCTTTATTGCACAGATGGATTTGTTCTGTGGGGATTCTTTGGCCTGAAGGATAGCTTCCATGTCCTGGTGTGGCATAGCGTCCCAGTGTGGCCCTGCCCTGCTCTGCTCTTGTTCCTTGTCTGATTGGAAGAAGGCTGAAGAGGGCTGAGGACAGGGCAGGGTCACCTGCCGTCCTGTTGCTGACCACTCCTATTTACTGAGAGCCCAGCCAGTAGGTCAGCTGTCTGAGGGCACGTGGAGAAAGGGGCAGAGCTGACATTTGCTCCCAGGCTTATCTGACTTCAGAGGCCCTGCTCTTGACCATTGGGCCACCTGCCTCAGCCTGGCCCGGCCGTTCCATGGGTAATGCAGGCCCCCAGCTCCCAGCCATCCGGGGGTCCTGTGGGACTTTGGCAGGACCGAGTCAGTGGCTGAAGGGCACGACAGCCGGAGGGCAGCGGTTCCTGGGTCCCTGTCACCCACAGGCTCCTCCAGCTCCCAGAGACGCCATGGTTCCCTGCTTGGCTGAATTCTGCTGCGCTTGGAGACAGAGGAGGGTAGTTTGTCATCTCTGGTGGTGGGGCTTACCTTTTGAAGCTCTGCGGGGCATGAGGAAACCTGTGAACCAAAGGAGGTGCAAGCAAGATTAAAGAGGAAGAGGATTGGGATCTACCAGGCTCCTGTGCCGGGCAGAGCCTCTCCTGCACACAGCACGTGATCTCTATTAGCAGCGCACCAGGAGCCCATGCAGTCCCTGTCTCCTGCCATGGACTCCCGCCCTCCCCTTTGCCCCATCGTTTTCTTCTTTCCCAGGCTGAAAGTCAAGACTGCCTGATGCTGGGTACACAGTCCTGACCCCTGACCTTTCTCTCCTAGCAGGGCCAGAGGGAGTTTTCCCCTGTGATAGGCTGATGGCTAAGCCCTTCAGGACACCCTGGCCCCACTCCTGTCAGTACTGTGACCCAGGCATCTCCCAATGCAATGGAGGAGGTTATTGGCCAAGAAAGGGAAGGACTGGAATTTTTCTGGATCCCCCCCCCGCACCGCCTCCCCCCACTCCCACTCCTATGCCCCAGTTCAGTCTGGTGAGGCTGTCAATCCAGTGTCCCAGCTTCCCAAAGGGGTGGGTATATGGCTAGCGACGCCAATCACAGTATATCCTAATCCTCTTGGGCACCATGATTGGCCCTAGTGTGGCTGTGACCCCTTGGATCCCTTAGGAATGTGAGCTGCAGGAGGGCAGGGAGTTACTCAGTTACCTGGCCAGTGGCAGTGGTTTCCTAAATATTCGCTGAGAGGATGAATCTGATGGAGTCCCATGTGTGGGAACAGAGGCGCTGGTGTGAGGCTGGCCTCAGGCACCAGGAGGAGGGTTGCCACTGGCCTCTACAGCTTCTTACATGCATTAGGAATAGGTGACACCCCCCTCCCCCACAGATGAATTAGGAAAAGTGCCCCGCTCGGCCAACGCTGCCACAGATCAGGGCACAGAGCTTGGCAAGCAGAGTGTTGGATATATTTCAGCTCTCATGCAGTCCCTTAGCTGGAGCCTTTGAGCAGGGCTGCAAAGGCCAACATCGGTAGCCCCCACCCTCGCTGTCACTAGGACAGACAGACCTGCTGGTGGATGAGGCCAAGAGAGAGACAGACAGAGCCCTGGTGACCTCATTTGCTCTCTAGATCCACCCCTGGACTCCCCTGGAAGTCATGGAGCCAACGAAGCCCCTTATTTTGCTTAAGCCGGTTAGGAAATGTCCCGCCGACTCTGCCTTTCAGTTCCTGAGGTCTGTAGGTTCCTGGACGTGGTCCCTCCACACCCATCCCTCCCATGGGCATGAAGGCCGTCAAGCCATCTGTGGTTTTTAGGGTTTCTAACTCTGCCACGGTCCCTGGTGCCGGCTGGCCTGGATTTGGATCCGAGTTCCATCACTCACAAACGTTTGTAGCCTGGGACAGTTACTTAACTTCACTGGGCCTCAGCTTCCTCGTCGACAAAATGGGGATAAGAGCAGTATCTACTTCATAGGGTTGTTGGGAGAATTACATGGGTTAATATGGGTAGACCTCGTTGAGTATACCTGGCACATGGCAAATACATGTAGTGATATCAGCTGGTTGAGTTATTACCAGCTGGGCTGTTGAAGAAGCCTCCTACGCCACCTGTAGAATGGGAGTAAGACTCCCACACTCAGAGGTTGTTATGAGGTTAAGTGGGATGGAGTGGGTGAAGCCGTGGGCACTGGGCCTTGCGCACAGTAGGTGCTCAGGAAATATAGTTGAATGTGAATCTTGGGCGGCTTGGCTGAAACCTTTGAGCTGAGTTCACCTGTCCCAGCCAAGTGGAACGAAGCCAGCGCTTCAGCTGGAAGCCCGGGCGATGAGGAACTAAATCCTCCTGCATGTCATTCTCGAGTAAAAGTTCTCCTGGGAAGCTTCTGGCGAGAAGCCTCCTCATTCCGCAGCCAGCGCGCAGCCCAGAGGGCAGCTGCTCACCTCGTGGCTCACTGTCCTCCAGGAGCCAGAGAAGGGGAGAGGGAAGGGAATGGAAAGTGCTTGATTGGTGGGGAGCCTGCTCGCAGGTCCGCCACATCAGCGGGGGCAGGGAGACTGAAGTTGATTCTGTATTTTAGAGATGAAGAAACTGAGACTAATCGAGCGGAAGGTGACTTAGTCAAAGTCAAGCCCAGGAGAGGCTGCCCTAGGGTGAGGAGGTCTGAGCCCTGCCACTTTCTGCTGTGTGATCTTAGGCAAGTCTGGGCCTCAGTTTTCTCATCTGCCAAATGGGAGGGTGATGATAATCAATTGTTAATAGACTACACGGCACATAAACCTTCAAAATGCCAGCTAATACATAGTCTTAACTGCCTCTCTGACAGGTACTGTTCTACATGCTGTTATTACTGCTATTACTTTTGTTAGCAAACAAAGGACTCCCTTCTTATTTTCTCATTTCTGGTGAGAGCTTCCCCTGTCTGCTCCGCTGCTACTTCCATTTCCAGAAAGCCGTTTTCCTGATCCCCGTAGCTAACAAGATTGCCCAAACGACCAGGTTTGCAGCCTGTAGGCGTGGAGGTTCCCAAGAAAGGAGAGAGCAAGCGATGAAAACCCAACTTAAATGGCTTAAGCAAAAGAAGGGGCTTTATTGGCTCCATGATAGGGGAGTCAGGGGTGGATCTAGGGTCAAATGTCACCAGGGCTCTGTCTGCCTCTTTCTTGGCCTCATCCATGAGCAGTTCTGTCTGTCCTCGTGACACGGAGGGTGGGGGCTACCTATGCTGGCAGTTCCAGCTGCTCGAAGGCTCCAGCTAAGGGGCTGCGTGGGAGCTGAGCTATACCCAGCGCTCTGCTTGTCAAGCTCTGTGCCCTGGGACATGGCGTGCCGGCCTGGAGGGCCCACGGCTGGTGGGTTGGTGGGGGCTCAGTGAGTAACAAACATCGAGTACTTGCTATGTGCAGGGAGCTTCGCCTGCTCTGTCCCATGTAAGCCCCACACCTGCCAGGTAGGTGTTATTATCCCATTTTATTGATGAAGATATGGAGGCTCAGAGAGGTTAGGTAATAGAAACATGCTCACCCAGGTGTGCTGATTCCAAAGGCCCTGCACTGAGCTCCGAGCCCAGAGGCCATGGAGGCCCGCCCCAAGCAGAGAGTGTCCGCCCCAAGCACTTGCCCAGGGAGGGACTTCGCCTGGACCTTATTTCATCTGCTGGGTCCTGACCTCCCCTCCTCCAGCCCACCTACTCCAGAGCCCCCTAAGCCCCCCCTCCTGCAGCCTCCCGTTTACCATTTTCCCTGCTCCCACTTATGTCTTGGCAGTAGCTCCCCGTTTCTTGAGCATGTCCACGGGTTCTCACCATCAAAGGGTGGACATCACCTGCTCCCTGAAGCCACTTCATCTTCCTTGGGACCCCTGACTGCCCGCCCCAGGTGCTAGGACAAGCCTGAGCCGAGCCTCAGGGCCTGTGTGCCACTAGAGGGCGCTCCCGGTGAGGCCTTTCTGGCTGCTGAGAGGTGGGGCCCGCGGAAAGGGACCAGCCCTGGGGATGCTTTGCCAAGAGGCTTCTGAAGACAGGGGTGTCCTGACAGGATGACCCCACCTGGAGACCAGGAGGCCCTGGACTGGGAGGGCCTGGTCACCTTTGTTATTAAAGCCCAGGTCCTGGGAGATGCATCCAGGACTGTGGGCTTGGGCTCCGCCTTCCCTCCCCGTCCACACCTGCGGCTCAGGCCAACTCCAAGGCAGGGAAGAGCTTGCGAGACAGAGCAGCCCAGCAGCTGGTTTCCTGCTCCTTACTCACTGATTCACTGACTCATTCACTCAACAAATATTAGTTGAGCACTTGGCTAAGCCTTGAGATAGATACCACGTGACCCAGACAGCCCCTGCTGTAACAGAGCATTTAGTCTCTTGGGGGACGGGGTGGGGGGTGTGTATAAACAAGCAATTATAATGTTGCGTGTTACATTCTACAACAGGTGTGAGCATAGGAGACCACAGGTGCCAAATGGATGTACATAACCTTTACCTGCAGGACAGAAAGTCTGCTCAGGGAGAGATGACAGCTAAGCTGAGACTTGAAAGATCTGAGGTATTAGCTAGGCAAAGTGTGCCAAGCACAGTGATCAGTTTGTACAAACGCCCAGAAGCAAGACATTTGTTCAGACATTCATTCATTCCTTTACTTGTCCATGCATCCATTCATTCAACAAATACTTTTCCAGCACCTACTATGTGCCAGGCAACATTCTAGATGCTGAGGTTGGCTACAGCAGTGAACCAGGCCAACAGTGTCCCTACCCCAAGGAACTTACATGCTAGTGGGACAGGGCCATTCAGGTCATTCAAAGGAATCGTAGGGCAGAAGGAGACATGTGGAAGGGACAGTGACCTCTCCTCTGCTCAGAGTACTTGGGCCCCATTCTCCACTCTTCTCCTGCCAAGTCTGGCAACAAGCCCCCAAGCCTTCCTGTACCGAGCAGCTGTGGGGAGGTCACCAGTCCATGGTGGGAGCCTCTGCCAATGTATTAATAGCTCAGTCGAAGGCCTGAGGAGCAGTTGTGCTAATTACAATGATGAATGGATTTAATTTACTTAGTAAGAGTAATGTGCTGTCATTCTGTTGTCAGAACCCAGCCCAAGTGTCCACGCACTCCCTTCTCCCTCTACAGGTGCCCACCCAGGTTCTGGCAGCCTTCCCCCTGGTGGCCCAACATCCCTTGAGCCCAGGCACCTGCCTGGCCATCACCACGCCTGCTTGGGGCCTGTCTGCTGCCCCTTGGTGCTGAGGGAAGGAACGGTCTTATTCACCCCACTGTAGAGAGCTGAGGCCCCCACCAACTAAACATTTAAAAGGAATGCTCATTTCAGCACTAGAGGTAAATTACGGGAAGGAGAAATTCAGTGACCCTCCCATCCCCCCAAGTCACCTCTGCACAGAGCAGAGTGAGCCCCCTGATCTCTAGTTGTCCCCACCCCCTCTCTCTCTGTCTCATCCCCATGCAGCCCTCAACCTGGCCAACATCGTTTTACCTGGCTCCTGCTTCCTGACCATCCTTCTGCTCCAGAGCATGAGCATCTGTGATGACGGGGACATTGTCAGGTGCTCTGTGTGTCAAACTCCCAAATGCGCACACGAGAGCCTCACTCCCGCACGCACCCCGGGGGCCTCAGTCCTTGCAACAGGATCACTTTGGACCTGGGGCTTCTCCAAATCTGTGTGTCTCCCTGCTCACTCCCCTCCCAGGTGATGGCTGTGGGTGACAGGTAGCTGGTGTCTTCATCCTGTCACCTGAGGAATGCAAGGTTAGGCAGCACAGAGGTAGCACAGAGGTCAAGCCCGATGATCTGAGCCCAGGGTCTGTGGGAGCAGGATGTCCAGCCCAGAGCGGCCTCCATTTCTAGTGGAGGCTCAAGCCTCAACCGGACCCTCCTTTGACAGCTATCATTGTTCTGGTGACCCCAGGGAGGGGCTAAACTTTCCTTATGATTGACAGTCTCCTGTTGTCTCACCTGACTTCCTCCGGTTGCAGCCAACACTGCTCACCATCAGTGTAGTTTGTGGGGGACTGGCTTCTCCGGGGCAACCTAGGAATGCCCTGCCACCTTCCAGGCCAAGCCTGAGACCCCTGGGACCGCCAGGCACTGTGACCGCCTTGCTGCCCGAGCGTGGCCTCGCCTTGGGTCAAGGCAACAGTCTAGTACATCCCCTCCCCTGTCTCCCAGGGTGGCTGAGACAAGCTGCTCAGTGAAGGTCACGGTTGGTCGGTTGGTCGGGGGAGAATAGGGTGGTGTTTGTTTTGTTTGTTCATTGCCACGCTTGCCCGAGTAGGCAGTTGACTGGCAGCCCGCCCAAGGGAGCCCTTCCCTCCCCCAGGCTGAGCATGGCAGAGGCTAGGAGGAGAGCAGGGGTTTCTGGGATAGGGCTGTGTCTCCATTCATTCTCCCTGTGGGGATAAGAGATGTCACCTGTCAACCTTCAGCCTAATTAGAACAGGACAAAGGCAGCAGGGCAGCAGGAGGGATGGCAGCCAGACTCAAAGGAAAGAGAGTCTGAAGGATCGAGATGTCACACAGCAGGACAGCCCCGGCCTGGCCGCTAGCTGTCATATCTTGCTTGGCCTCAGTTTCTCCATCTGAATGAGCTGAAAGCGAAGGCCTCTTTCTGGTTCTGGGATTTGACATCTATGATTTCTGCCCCAAGACACAACCAGGAATGGAGCAGGGTGGGCCCCTGGCCCCTCGTGGGGTGCCCAGCGTTTGCCAGAGGTGCTGGCACCAGAGCTGGCCCCTAAGGACCGGCTTCCTGCAGATGTGAGAACTGCCGGGCCCCAGCAGGCAAGAGGCCAGCCACATTGATAATCGACTCGCACAGCTGGGGAGCGGGCCCGGCCTCATCGGTATGCAGGGGCTGTGCCGAGTGCTTAAGAAAAACTTATTAATTTCCCCTCCACAAAGACTGAGAGTTCGACAGTAATCATAGTATCAAGTCATAATAAAAAAAAATCTCTCCTTTAAAAAAGCGGTTGGGGCTCTGGAGAGTTCAACAGGGAAAGATTGTATTAAGATAAAGGAGATTATAGCCGGGCGGACATTAAAGGTTGTCATTGTCTGGTAAATCACATCAGGGAGGCCCAGGGACTGCTGTATCCTAGCAAGGGAGTGAGGTCCCCGTTCCTGACCTGGCGACACCCTGGCCAGCCCGCCGCTTGCCCGCGCCCCGCCCCCTCCCGCCTGCCCACCAAAGGCTCAGGAATCTGATGTCTGTTTGATCCTAAACTGGCCTGAGGATCCAAATTAGGGCAGAGGGTGGGACAGTCTACAGATTCTGGAAGACAGAGATCTCTGTCCCAGGCACTCTGGCAGGCCCCTGATGTGGGGACTTTGGAACATTTGCCCAGCAGTAGAGGGGCTTGGGGGGAAGGGGTATTTCTGAGTCACCTGTCCCGTGGTGTCTTCCTGGTAGGAACAGGCTTGAACCCTCCTCCCCAACCCCCCGGACACTGCCCTGACCTGCCTCCTGGACGTAGTCTGATTCTGAGAGGATGTCTGGACTTGTCAAGGAGAGCCCAGTCCTGGTGGAAAGTTCCAGAGAATTCCAGTGAGGAGGAAGCAGGATGAGGCCACACAGGCTCAGGTGCTGGATGGCCATTGCCTGCCTTGGGGCTGTCACCAAATGGTGGTTGGCTGGGTGGGGTGCAGGGCAGAGCTGGTGTGGGTCCCTTCTCTTTGCCATCTGCACTTGGGCCACATGAGAGGTTGCATAGACTCTAAAGATGCAGTCAGAGCTCAATGTTACACTAGACGCCGGACAAGACCTTTCCAGGTTTAATTGTTAGGAGGCTGCCTGGAAGAGTGGTGTAATGATGGTCTCCCCTGTCATTATCGAGGGGCCCATCATTACACAATGTGGAGCTTAAGAGGGCAGACTCCTTGGCTTTGAGTCCTGGCTCTGCTATGTATTAGCTGTTTGTCTTTGGACAAGTTACTTAACTTCTCTGTGCACCAACTTTCTTATCTATAAAACGGTGGTCATAGTATCTACTTCATAGCATTGCAATGAGGATTAGGTGATTATCTATCTACTCTAATAAAAGAGTAATATTGAAATTGATCATTTCTCCTGGACGCCTAAGCCACATCCACCAGCCAATCAGAGAGGCTGTATGCAAATTAACCCAGCCAAGATGGAGGCCAACCACCATGGAACTAGATCAAACAGGTGGTTTCCGTTGCACCAGGAGTAAACTGTCTGCCTAGGCTGGCTGGGCCTCTCTCTGCTCAAGGCAACATAGTTGCAATTATAGAAGCCAAGAGCTGAAGCAAACAGGAGGCTTCGTTACCTGCCTAGGCCTCGGCTTAAAGCAACAGTGTTTCAATTATAGAAGATAAATAAACCCCAGAAACCCGATTCCAGCCAGGCTTGCTGGGACGTTGGGTCAATGGGAGGTGTGGGCAGCCTGAAAGCCTGAAAATGGCCCTCAGCCCATCACCCAGGCTGGCCACACCACAATGGGGTGAGAGTCCACACTAGGGGGCTTGGCCAGCCTGCAAACAGCCATCAGCCCCTCACCCAGACTGGCCAGGCATGCCAGCAGGTGGATATCCCCTGAGGGGTCCCAGACTGCGAGAGGGCACAAGCCAGGCTGAGGGACCTCCCAAGTGCACAAATTTTTGTGCACCGGGCCCCTAGTCTATATATAAAAGCCAAGTGATTGGGGTTGGGGGCTAGCAGTCAACGTCCTGCGTCTCCCCCCGGCCAGCCTGGCCCCAATCGGCCCCAATCGGGTGTGCCAACAAGACCCCACCCATACACGAATTCGTGTACATGAAGAGCTATAAATACAAACCTGCTCTGACCTCCTAACTGTCCTTGCCAAAGGTCACACAGTCGATAGGTTGGCTAAGCCACACCACCTCCTGCCCATCACCTTCGTTTCCCAAGCAGAGTGGTGGCCAAGGGCCTGGGTATTTGGAGCCCAGAATACCCAGGGCTTCAGCTTGAGTAAGTGACTTGACTTCTCACTCCCAGCTCCCTCTCCCATAAGACGAGAAGTCACTCACCTTGGGGAAGCTCTGATACTGTGAGTAACTCAGTCAGAAAGGGGTGCCAAGGCAGGCAGGCTCCCCTGCCATCTCTGCCTGTGGACGGCTAGCCCAGCAGGGCGGAGCTCCTCCCCTGGCCCTCCAGGTGGCACCTGGCCCTCTGCGGCTGTGAGCCTTGGGCACTGGGGGCTGTTCTGCAGTGGCCCTGGGTGTTCGAGGCTGAGCAGAGAAGGCCAGGCGCGCTCAGTGGAATGGGGTTGTGGGGAGATTAATGTGAGGCTGGGTGAAGTAGCTCAGGCAAGTCATTTTCCCAGTTAATATGCGCATTTGAGGAATGATTGGAGAGTGTGAAAACGTTTAAAAGGAATGCTAATTTCAGCGGGAGAGATAAATTCTGGGAAGGAGAAATGACAGAGGAGGAGGAGCCAGGGTGGGGCTGGGATGGAGGGGGCCAGGCAGCTCTGCTCAGAAGGCAGCCCCATGGGGAGGCCTTTGTCGGGGTCTTTGTCTACGTTATTGAGAGTAGGGCGTGGGGTAGGATGCAGCTCAGAGGGGCAAAGTTAGAGTGAGAGCTGGGAAGGCTTCATAGAGGAGGCATTACTTGAACTGAGCCTTGAAAGGTGGGCAAGGAAGAGGGAGTGGGACCCTACGGACATTGGACTTTTCACCCGGGAGATCCAGGTGGGATGGGGCGGCCCATACAGGAGTGAGACTCAAGCTTCCACAGGCCTCTGTGCAGGCTCCGGAAGGGTGCTTGTGAGCAAGCGTGGAAGAGGCCTGGGAGAGGAGCCTCCGTGTCACGCACACACCCCCCAGCCTTGATAGTGGGACTGGAGGCCCACTTGGTATCACCCTTCCCCACGGTCCCGCCCTCCTCACAGCCCTGGCCGTTCCCTCTGCAGTCTCATTTGCACCCACTAGAGAGTGTGTCACCCAGAATCTTCCCGGCACCCCTGAGCTCCAAGACCCTAGCCCATCCCACACTTGTCCAGCTGAAAAGTGGGGGGAGCCCATCCCCCAGCTTGCTTGTTCCCTGGCTCCACCCGAGACCTGAGCGCCAGACCTGAGCGCCAGGAGTTGGTGCCTGCGAAGCCAGCTGGGTGCGGTTATTAATAACGTGTCCGGGCTCCGGAGGCCTCACTAATTCCTCTGCTGAAACCACTCTGGAACCCATAACACTTGGCCCTTGACCTGTGGCTATTCCACTCCCTTAATGGCCTCTTACGAAGGGACCAGCCCGAGTAAATCATGTCCGCTGGGCCATCCTCGCCTGCAGTTTTATTAACTTCTTACGAGAAGTCAGAGGGACCAGAGGGAGTCCTAGCACGGCCCCTTCCTGGAGGTGTCCTCAGTGGAGGGGACCCTGGAGATCAAGAATGGTTGGGGTGTCCCCACCCCATGCTCCTCCCTCCTGCCTTCTCATCCAGTGCTGGGAAGGGGGCGGGGACTTTCTTCCCACCTGGAAGGTCAAGGGTCGTGCCTTCCTGCCACTCTCCCAGGAAGCCTCTCAGCTTCCTGTAAATTCTACCTGCAGCCTAGAAAGATGGGGCAGCTGTGTGAGAGACCCCGCGAGTGGGACATCGGAGGAAGGGCCTGGGTGTCCTACTCAGGAGTGATGTGGCACGAACACCAGGCCCAGAGTCAGGGGTTGGTCTATTCCCGAGGCCCCATAAGAGGTTCCAGGCCTGCCCTAACAGGTTTGGCTCAGTGGACAGAGCGTTGGCCTGCGGACTGAAAGGTCCCGGGTTCGATTCCGGTCAAGGGCATGTACCTTGGTTGCGGGCACCTCCCCAGTGGGAGGTGTGCAGGAGGCAGCTGATCGATATTTCTCTGTCATTGATGTTTTTAACTCTCTATCTCTCTCCCTTCCTCTCTGTGAAAAGTCAATAAAATATATTTAAAAAAAAAAGAAAAAGAGGTTCCAGGCCTGAGTTCTGGCAAAACTCAGAGGGCAAAAGTAGGCTTCCCCTTTGGCCAGCTCTGGGCTTGGAGTTGAGGACTAGCCCTGACGCCCTCACCCCTTCCCCCTGAGTCCCTCGCAGTAGTGGTTCTCGGGCACTGGCACCCACCACGTGCCAGGCTCTGCACCGAGGACTTTCCATGTGTGATCTTTCATCCTCACAACCACCTCCTCCTAATTAGCACCTCCCATCGCACCCCCTTCCCCCACTTCCTGGCACTGATCACAGCCAGGGCACCAGTTGTTGACTTGTTGCCTATCTTCCCTCTGAGACTGTAAATCCCCAGCATGCACTCTAAGGCCTGGCACATAGTAGGGGCTCACTATGTATTTGTTGAATCAACGAAGGACTCAATCGAGGCTCAGAGAGGTAAGTCATTTTCTCAGGATCACACAGCTTGTATCTGGTGGAGCTGAATTCACACCCAGGCAGATAGCCTCGTCTGAGCTCCTACCTGCTCTTTCCTGCTCCCTTGTGCTGCTGGGAGGAGCTCGAGTCCCAGGCCCAGCACAGAAGCCAAGAATATCCCGAACCCTGGCGCCTTCACACTCCCCTCTGCAGAATGGGTGGAGCTGCTCAGCGGTGGTGGGAACAGAGGCAGATTCTCCCCTGAGCGGGGGCCTGGCCATCAGGCATCCTCTCTGGTCCGAGGCCTCTCTCCTTGCCCCCAGGGGAGATGTGGCTTCGTGACACAGCTGGGAGTGAGAGTCAGCCTCAAGCTGGGGAGGGAGAGACAGAGGAAGACACGGCCCTCAGATGGGTGGCTATGGAAACAGCGGCCACATGCCTCCCCTTCCTGCTGGAGGACGCAGGGGAGGTCGAGCACACCTGCCAGTGTGTCAGCGGGGCCTGAAATATATCCTGAACTGACGACTCCCCCAACCGTGCACGCACTGTTGGGTGCCCCGTCACACTCCCCCCCACCTCCCCATACAACCCGAGTTGCTCCCTCCTCTCCATGGACCCTGCCCGCCACGCTCCACCCAGCAGCCAGAGTAATTCTAAAAGAACAACCTGCTGAAAGCTTCCAACGGCTTTGATTCTACCCACAAAAAACCCACGTGCTCTTGGAGCCCCTTCCTTCTCCGACTCCTCACCTCCGCCCGCCGCACTGGCACTCGCTGCCTTTGTACTGCCAGGGCTCAGGGCCCCTGCCCCTCTCGCTGCCTGGCACATCCTCTCCTGGGCTTGAGGCCGCTGCTTCTCGTCATTCAGGTCTCAGCACAAGGCCAGCTCCTGGGAGAGCCCTCCTGACCCCTGTGACAGCGGCCGCAGGCACCCTCCATCTGCCTCTTCCTGTTTCGTGACCGCATCACACTTAACATTGGGAGTCTGCCATCTAAGGTGACCTCATTGATTTGTAGGTGCTTCATTGTCCCCCTCTCCCTACCCAATGTCAGCTCCATGAGGGTGGGGACCTTGTCTGTTCACCACTCCCACCCTAGGGCCTGGACCCGTGAGTGCCTTGTAGTAGGTGCTCAGTAAGTGTTTGTTGAATGAATAAGTGAACCTTTCACCTGTAGAGGGAGGCTCCCCTGGGGCAGCCCCGCTGGGTACTCATCTCTTCCCTTCCCTAAGGCTTTGATACACCAATATGGGAGGTGGGGGTGGGGAGGGAAGTGGGGGTGGGCCTGGAGTTCCCAGCCTGAGCTGGGCCCCAGCGAGAGATGGATGCACCTGCAGCAGGCGGCTGTCCCCCCCCCCCACAGCTCCCTATTCATTATGGCCCTAGCACATGTCAGGAGGTGGTGGGAGGGAGGCGGCTGCAAGGGAGATCGAATTGTCCCTCCCCACAAAGCTGGGCGAATGGGGAAATGGCACCATATTTTCCAGAAGACAGGAATGTCACTTTTTGTTAGAGCTGCTTGTAAATGGGTCTGTGGCTGATCCTGGCCCTCCTCGTGGATGAGCACTCCACAGAGAGTTCTGCTCCAGCTGGGTGGACCCCACACGCCAGGGAGAGGCAGAAGGATGCCCCCTCCCCTGGCTGGCCCGGCCACCACAGAGGCCACAGCTGAGAGGGAACAGCAGGGCCCTAGGACTGGGGAGGATGGACTTGGCCCAAACTCCTCTCGATTCCTGTCCCTGGGGGTGAGACTAGAGGGATAGAAATAAAACTGAGGTTGTGAGGGAGGAGGAGGAGAGGGAGAGACAGGGAGAGTGCGGGCTGCTGGTGGCCATCGGGGTTGGGCAGGAAGGCCTGATGCAGACCCCTGCCTGTACCTGGCTGAGCTCCAGCCCTGGAGTGGGCAGCAGGGAGGGGGAGGGGGTTTGAGAAGCAGCAGACCTGCTGACAGAAGCAAAGTTGAGCTGTTGTCTCTCCTGACAAGAAAAGAGCCCCTGTCGCTATTATCTTTAGGGGAAACATAGCACCCTGTCACTTCCTACGACATCTTTTGTCCCCAGCAGATAGGAGCTCTCAGTGGCTGCCAGGTGGAGAGAAGGGTGCTGCAGTCAGCTCCACTCTGACCATACCAGGGGCCCTGCCCCTACCACCCAGGCAGTCCCCCCAAAACCATGACTTCCCTCCCTCAGCGCAGCCTGGAGTTGGCAGGAGGCCCGGGGGCCTGCTCATGCAGTCCTGCGCTCACAGAGAACGCCATCACAGGTTTCTAACTAGGCCACGCTGTCCCTGCTGTCGAGCCGGCTGTCGGGGGCAGCCTGTGCTGTGCCAGAGAAACAGCACACTGGTCGCACTTGCTCCTAACAAGGCACCTGAGACCCCGCATGTACCTGTGAAATATCTCAGCCCTCGGCTTCTTCCAGCCGCCTCCTCTGCACCGCCGCCCTCTGCCGGGTAGGGGTGTATGTATCTAGGGGTGTCCTTGTGGGGCCCTAAGCATCATTTTAGTCCAGGCCCCTCCCATCAGTTATTTCTTCTCAGAGCCCCTTCACTCACTCCCATGCCTCCCCCCCACACACACGCGGGCTAATCCTCCTGACCTTACACGGTGGGAGCTGCCATTATCCCCAGTGTCAGCCCAGGAAGTGGAAGTTCAGAGATGTGCAGCTACTTGCCTAAGGTCACAGAACTAAACGCTGATGGAGCTGGGATTGGGATGGAGGTCTCGGTGGCTCTTGCCTGGGTCCCTGGGGCTCAAGTAGCCCCATCTCTGATTGGGGGCCCCTGTGTGAGCATTTCTAGGTGGCAGAGCCTGGGTAAGAGGTGCAGGTAGAGAAGCTGGGTCTAGAACAGTCTGTGGGGTTAGACTCTGTGAGCTCCCTTGTGACCTAATCACCGGCTAAAGGCCCCACCTCCTAATTGCATCGCACTGGGGAAGAGGTTCAACATATGAATAGGGGAGGGGGGCAGTGGGTCTATAGCTCAAAGTGTGCATGCAGTGTATTAGTACATACAGTGCCTACACAGTGCACCTGCACTGTACAGAGTGTATATGCGGTGCATAGAGCGTATGGTTAGTTATGCATAGGGCTCCATGGTGCGGCTCCCCTTGCCTGCTTTTCAGGGGCAGGCACTGCTGTGTCCACACTGGCCCCTAGGGGGCGCACCACCCTCCCTGCCAGAAGGGTCAGGGGAGCAGCCACCCACCCACCAGACCCCCTGGAAGGTGGAAACTTTGCTTTCTATTTAGACTAATTTGTTACTGAAACAATTTGAATCAGCTTCAAAGTACAAATGAGAAGGGATCTCTGCCCTAGTCTCATAAATCAAGGGGATGGAAACCAAGTGGGAGACAAGATCACCTGGAACAGATGAGCTTGAGCGCCTGGCTCCTGCCCAAGATGAGGGGGGAGCGGGGGGAGAGAGGCTATGTGTCCACGGTGCTGGAGGGGGTAGGGCTTAAGTCTGGGGCCCTTGTCCTTTCCCCTGGGGACAGTAGACATGCCTTCCCACCGTGGGTTCGGTGCACTGGCGTGGGGGACATTTCTGTGGTCCGATGGGGTGAAGTTGGAGGAGCGGGGTTCTGGTTTCTGGGAGGAGATGGAGGAGGAGGATATGTGAATTTGGGGGTCTGGATGCCAGGCTGTCTGAGGCTGCTCAGTGCATATCTGTTGTGCTGTGTCCTGTGTGTGCATGTGTGTGCATGTGTGTGCAAACCTGGAGTACCAAATTCACTCTGCTGCCCCTACCTAGGGGAGCTGCCTCACCTTTGTGCCCAGCTGCCCAGCTAGCAGATATGGGGGCTCCCCTCCCGGCAGCAACTCCTGGCCTGGAGACCCTCCCCTCCCACTTGGCAGGCCACCTGGACGCACTGCCCAGGGCTGGGCCAGGGGCACCTGTGATTAGTGGACTTTAGTAGAGGTTGAGGGACCAAGGACAGTGCGAGGGTGAGGCCCAGGGGCCACACCAGAAGGAAGGCAAGAAGGAAGAGACATCATGAAGGGGCAGAGACTGACGAGGCAGCTAGGCAGACGGGAGAAAGGGCAGGGAGGCTGACCCAGACTGGCTCCCAGGGAGTAAGAACACCCGGGAGGAAGGAAGGGGCCACAGAGTATCAAGCAGGACAATCTAAGGCAGGGAGGTCAGGGACAAATGGGAGTGGGCAGGCGTGAAGCTGCAGGGAGGGACACATAAACCAGGGTAAGAGACAGGGAGGATGGAGTGGCCCCTGCCTGGGGCGGGTGGGGTGGGGCAGGACACTGAGGTCCCTGCAGGGGTTTCTGACACATGTGGGGGGATGTGCGAATCTGTGATTTCCACCCGGTCTGCAGAAAAGCAACCCCCCCCCCAAAGTCTCTCACCGTCAGTCATTTTCATTTTGCTTTTGTCTTCAGGATAAAGGGAGTCAGAAACTCCCGAGGTGGATTTCTACCAGCCGACTCACTTGCTCACTCCCACCCTCTTTCTTCACTCTGCTCTGAGTCTTTGTCCCCCAGCCACTGGGTCTGGCCCAGGGCTGTGGCCTCTCTGACTGCCTGCAGGGGGTTTCCATCCTGATCTGTGTCCTGTCACCTGGAGAGTGGGGGTCTCTGCCTTCTTACCTCCAGGCCCACCCCAGCCCTTCTCTGGTCTGCCTCTCCCCCCTCCCACCCCAACCTGGCTTGGCCCCATGGATGGCTGCTCCTCATTCCCGCTTCCTCCTGCTGTCCCCGTGGCTCAGCCCGCAGATTGACAGGGCCCATAAATCACCCTGGCAAGGCCGGCCTCAGAGGAGCGAGGGGCAGACTGCTGATGCAGCGCCAGCCGTGGGAGCTGGGGTTCTCGGGTTCGCGTGGACCACTGGGACTCAGAGCCCATGGCTCCTTTCCCTTCCCAGTTCAATGAAGCCTCTTGGATTCATTGCTTATGTTGGAAGCTCCTGAGCCGGTCTCGCCCAGCTCCATGGAAGGCGGGGACCAGAAGAAATAGGTCTTTCTAGTAGGAAAGCAAGAGGGGTTTAGACGGGAAGAAGAACTTACTGTGATGAGGGACATCATCGGAAAGGGAAGACGGGAAATGGTGAAATCCTTTCGCAAGGAGTTTATGAAACTGGGAGAGATCCTGATGGTTTAGACGTAGTGCTGCCTGGAGAGAGGGGATGACTAACTGATTCCCTCAAAACAGACACCTTTGCTTTGTTTGCGGAGACACAGGGGTCAGAAGATCTTGATGTCAGGCCCTGGGAGGCCATGGAGTCAAGAAGCTACCAGTGGGGATGTAGGAGACACGCAGCCTGCCATTAGACCCTGGCTCCCTTTCTGACCCACTGTGTGTTCTTATACAAGACTCAACCTGGCTGGTCTCCACCTGGGTAAGGGGGCTGTCCTGCCTCACAGAGCTGCTGCGAGGCTGACGGGACAGCGTATGCAACGGGCTCTGTGCACGGCTTGGCACCGGGTCCTCTCCGGAGAGCACAGGTATTATTATTGGGCAAGTCACTCAACACGTCTGAGCCCCGGCTTCTTCATCCATGAGACCGTTCACCCATTTAGCACTCATCCCGTGGGCCCCTACTTTGGGCCAGGCCCTGTTCTAGGTTCTGGAGATAAAGGAATTCCCACAGCAGACAGCATTCCTAACCACATGGAGCTAGGGATTGGGGAAGCGGGGGTGACAGACAAGGGACTAAGAGGCAAATATATGTCCTATGAGAAAATGAGACAAAATAAGAGCAGTAGAGAGTGATGGGGTAGGAGAGGCTATTTTATATAAGGTGTTGGGTCAGGGCCAGCCCTCTGATAGGGTAACATCTGAAACAAAGATCTTCAGGAGGTGGGAGAGTGAGCCAAAAAGATATCTGGGGGTGGGAGCGCGGGGGTGGGGGATGACACAGGCATGGGAATAGTACATGCAAAGGTCCTGGGGCAGGAGTGTGCTTGTTGAGTTTGAGGAATAGCAAGGAGGTGAGTGTGGTAGGACTGGAGCCGAGGAGGGGAGAAAACTAGGAGAGGCCATCGAGGAGGACACATAGCCAGCTGTAAGCACTCAATCTATTGCCCCGAGAAAATGAGGTGCTCTTGCAGAGTTCTGGTGGTGGGGTTCCCCTACACCAGGAGGCCCCTGGGCTCTAACATCCTGGGGGAACTGAACTTCCCGCTGCTCCCCTCAGTGCAGGACCCGGAGAGCAGCAGTCTGAGGTTCTATCCGATGGTCTGCTTCTGGTCTGTAGAATGCATGGCTTTTTAACAATCATTTCCCAAAACCCAAATCCTCTATTGCTGCAAGAGGAGGGAGGGCTTGAATGCATCCTACCTCGTCCTAACCGACAGCCTCATCTTCGATTTGTACATGTGGCTCCGGAAGGCCCTGTGCTCGCTGGAGGTCATACAAGCCACATGGCGCCGAGGAAGGAGGTTTCGTGGGCCATCGATTTATGCTCAGCTTTGTCAACGCGTATCTTTCAAGATTACACACATGCGCACGCACAGAGAACCCCCAGGTCCAGAGAGACACTGGGACAGGGTCCTTCCCCGAAAGGCCATCTGTCCGTAATGTGTCACACAATCCGGAAACGAGAACAAACGGCCCGAGCTCACCCGCCTCCCAGGCTGCAGCCGCGGCAGACATCCCCAATCCATCACAGGGCGCCTTCCCGCCGAGCTCAGAGCCGCCGCGGAATGCTGGAAAGCCCGCGCGGACTTGCTTTACAAAAGGACTCATTTGCCAGAAGCAGAGGCAGGCTGCCTGTCCTGGGCGGTGGGGGGCAGCACGAGGCCCCATTTCTTGAACCCATGGCAGCTCTCTCTGCTGGGTTTATGCACTGACTGCGATTCTAGTCCCGGAGACAGAATCAGGGCAGCCGTGAGACAGAGGGCGCTGCCCCGAGAGCTGGCTTTCCAGCCACTGGTGCCCCAGCCGCCCTGCAGGTGTTGGAGTGACTGGGTCTGTTTTAGTTTCTCACAGGATTTGTTCCAGCTGCCAGACATGGATCAGGCTTGTGACCGGTGGACCCAGTCGCAGGTATCTGCTGTGCAATGAGCTGGAGATGGAAGTGGCTCCTGAAAGCTAGTCCCTGGCTTGGCTCAGGTGCGTGGGTCAGACAGGGAACCAGGAGAGCTGCTTCACCAAGCACAGTCCCGGCGGCAATGCACGGTGGTGATCCGACAGAGGGGACTAGGGAGTGAGGGAAATCGTGACCAGCCTTTGGCCAGACCCTAGGGCTCTGCTGCAGGCTCCCCAATCCCTAAGGTCTTTTCATGTGGGATTCATTCCACCTCCTGGAGGTCCCGAGTCCTTGTTTCTGGGGCTTGTTGAGAGCAGCAAGCAGGGTGGAGTAACTGAGTTCAAATCCTCGCCTTCCACTCACTTGTCTCAATCTCTTCATCTGCAAAATGGGCTTCATATTTTTATGAGAAGGAATGTGACAACCCCAGCCTTTCCCACCGTGTCACATTCTGCATTGAAGTGTTTGGCAAGTGCTAAACCTGGCGTTTGACCTTTAACTGAGGGCTTCCAGTCTCTCTCTCTCTCTCTCTCTCTCTCTCTTCTCTCAATCTCTCTCAATTGGATATGAATTCAGGTGGGGAGCTGATAGTGCTCACATCAAGCTCAGGATAGAAAAAGTGGTGGTATCCTATATAATAAAAGGCTAATATGCAAATTGTCCCCTCAACCAGAAGTTCGATCAGGGGGTGGGGCCAGCTGGCCAATTGCTCATGGCCCCTCCCCCTGGCTGGCCCCGCCCCTGATTGCCCATCCCGGTTGGTGTGGGCCGGCCAGACCCCACCAAAGCACGAACTTGTGCCCTGGGCCTCTAGTATTCTATAGAAATCTATGTCTATGTCCCCATCTCACCTGTATATCTCTATCTCTATCTCTCTAACTATATCATCTATATCTACCATCTATATCCATCTCTAATCTACATCCTCTAGCGCTATCTCTACCTCTATTTCTATCTCTATCTCACTATATCATCTATATCACCTTTTAAAAAAATATGTTTTTTAAATTAATTTTTTACAGAGAGGAAGGGAGAGGGATAGAGAGTTAGAAACATCAATCAGCTGCCTCCTGCACACCTCCCACTGGGGATGTGCCCGCAACCAAGGTACATGCCCTTGACCAGAATCAAATCTGGGACCTTTCAGCCCACAGGCTGACGCTCTATCCACTGAGCCAAACCGGTTAGGACTTTATCTATGATCTTTATCCATCTCTAATCTACAGCCTCTATCACTCTCTCCATCTCTAGCATCCACGCTGACTATACACCTTGGGACTCAGCACGATCCCTGCTCAGCCTCATTTCACTTGATGGTTCCTTCCCTTCTAGGCTCTTCCTCTGGTGCCTTTGTAGGAAGGGGTCAGGGAGGGGCCTGAGGGCATCCCACTGCCTTCCTGGGAGAAGGGAGCCACTTGTGAGAGCAGAGACGGGCAGTGGCTCCTGGCAGCTCCCGGCTCCTCAGCTGAGACTTGGAAGCAGGGGTTTAATTTAACGAGCTCCTGCCACCCACAGCAATGGGTGACTTCGGGGACGCCAGCAAGCTGGGCCTGGGGCTCAGGGCGCTGAGGGGTGTGGGTGGGAGGACACAGTCTCCCGGAAAGGCAGGGAATCAGGGCTAACTCATCACTGTCCCAACCTTCACCCATCAGCGGTACTTTCGGAGAACTCTGCATGGGGTATGGTGCTGGCCGCCAGGCGGCCGCTATTACTACACCATCAAGAATAAAAGCCGCACCCTAACCGGTTTGGCTCAGTGGATAGAGCGTCGGCCTGGGGACTGAAGGGTCCCAGGTTCGATTCCCGGGAAGGCCATGTACCTTGGTTGTGAGCACATCCCCAGAAGGGGGTGTGTAAGAGGCAACTGATCGATGTTTCTAACTCTCTGTCCCTCTCCCTTCCTTTCTGTAAAAAATCAATAAAATGTATTAAAAAAAAAGAATAAAAGCCGTGAGAATGCAGTCGGCCCACAGTTCCTCAGACACCTTTGGGCTACAGGCATTTCAGATTCTGAAATGTTTCCAGATTTTAGAAATGTCATTTTTATATATTATGGAACATGCCAACACATTCATATTTCTGTAGCAGAATAGGTATGAATAGTTCCAGCAAATGAGATAAATAAAGACCATAAGTAGCTCCAAGGTCATTTTCAGTTCAAGTTTTACTGCCGAATAAGTTTGCACAAGCTTTTTGGTTTTCACAGCTTTGGGGATGTTGGGATTGTGCAGAAGGGCTGAGGGGCTGTCCGCTTACTGAGCTGCGCGCAGGCACTGGGCCAAGTGCTTTTACTGGATTCATATATTAAATCCTCAGACACCCTGATGAGGTTGTTTCTATTTTTATTGTTCCAGCTTGACAAGAAGACGTTCAGGCGCAGAGAGGTTCAATAACTTGGCTCAGGACACACAGCTGTAAGTGGCAGAGCTTGGACTCCAAGGAAGGTCTGGACTCCAAGGAAGGTCTGTTGGGTGTCACCTAGTTTACAATCTAATGTGTGTGCATTGGGGAGGGGGACAGGAGCAAAGAGATCATTACAACATGACGAAATAAGTTCCAGAGCAGATGATCCCCAGGAGGTGGCATCTACTGGAGACCTGTGGGGGTGGGGGTGGGGGGGACGGGAACGGGTTGACTAGGCACTAGGCAGGCATTGGTGGGGAAGGGAAAAGAATTGGAAGCAAAGGAAACAGCATAAGTAGCAGAGGAGGCACAGGCCTTGGGGAGAGAGAGCATAAAAGTCAGAGAAGAGAAAGGAGCCATAGCCTGGGAAGTGAGGCAGGAGCCCGAGAAGCAAGGGAGGGAGCCTCCGAGAGCCTGGGGATGGCGCTGTTTCCATCTGGCTCATCCTCCCCCGTCCCCACCCCTGTCCCATGATGGGAGGTGGTCAGCTTCCCGGGCTCTGGACAAGGCAGAGAGGAAACTCAGGATCAGGACCACTTCTGCAACACACAGACCCGAGTCTACAGCACTAGCCCCTCCAAGGGCCAGGTGGGCAGTGGGCTCAGCAAGCACGCTGGGCAAGGCAGGAGTGGATCAGATCTTGGCACGGCAGGACACCCTCATGGCCAGGGCCACCTCCTCCCTCCCCAACCAGCTGGGCGCTTGGCTCCAGCCATTACCAAGCGGGAAAAGCCCCTGGGTGCTGAGGATGCACAGGCTGCCTCTGTCCCGGAGACGAGACCCCAGACTGACAGATGAAATCTGCATTATGATGATTTGTATTTGGGGACTGCGTGCGTGCGAGCACATCTGGGACCGGGCGGCAGCCGAAATCCCCACAAACGTGGCTCATGCATATTCCGTGGCGGTGCCCACCACATTTTGCAGTCATCGATTATTTATACGTGAAATAACGAAAGCGCCATAAATAATGAAAGGGCCTGGGTCCCAGCTGTGTCTTCCGCTTCCCTCCGCAGGGCCTGGGGGAGGAGATGGGTTGTGCACGGCCTTGGCATTCAAAAAGTCCCTTCTTACACGGAATCCGAGTCCTTCCTAGGAAGGAGGTGCATGTGGCACAGGAATGTGTGTGTTGTGTGTGTGTGCGCATGTGTGTGTATGCGTGTGGTGTGTGCGCACGCGCACGCTTGTGTGCATGTGCGTGCATGGTCACTTGCATACCCAAGCAGGGGTCTGCACACACAGGCTGGGCACCTCAGGTTGTCTGCACGGCAGGCTCTACAGGAAGGCTCCGATTGACAGAGAGGAAGCCTCATATTATATGAAACATGAGCTGCGGGAAACCTCAGACATAACCTATTCAGTTCTGCTCCAACCTCACCTCTGGGGCTGCTGGCTGGGAGTGAACCAGCGCCTGGTTCAGGAGGGGAAATGTTTTATGAAGTTCTCCCCCGAGTTAGTCCTTTAAAGCCACAGCAGTTCTTATGGAGACCAGAACATCCTCCATCCACCTCAGCCCTACACCCTGCACTCTGCAGACCGAGTCCTTAGAGAGCTCGTTTGAGATTCAGGGGGGCTGAGGCCCAGGTGTGCCCAGGTAGGGTGAAGGCCCAGGAGTGAAGTGAAGGCCCACATACACCCAATTCCTCACTGCTCACTGCACATTTAAAAAATATATAGATGTTTATTGATTTCAGAGAGGAAGGGAGAGGAGAAAGAGATGGAAACATCAATGATGAGAGAGAATCATTGATTGGCTGCCTCCTGCATGCCCCCTACTGGAGATGGCGCTCACAACCTGGGCATGTGCTCTGACTGGGAATTGAACCATGACCTTCTGGTTTATAGATCGACCCTCAACCACTGAGCCACGCCAGCTGGGCTCACTGTACATCTGACAATGCTTCTACCACGGGGAGATTTCTATTTTCCTTCCTGTCTCCACCCTACAGCCACCTTTGAAAGCAGATATCATCGATGTGCACTTTGTGGAGATGCTTAGGGGCCCTCAATAATTGGCCCAAAGTTGAAGAGCTGGTGGGTGGAGAGCCTGGCCTGCTCAGAGTCCCTCCTTCGCTGCTTGGCAGTAAAGACCTGGTCTCTGGTCTGGCTAGCCCCGGGCCAGGCTCACACGCCCGCATCGGGAACAAGTGCACATTTTCTCCTTGGCCGCTGAAAGGAGATGTGTCTGGACTATACGGGTGGGGACATGGAATTTTAAAAGAAACTCAGTCTGACAGGCGTTCTCATCCTTGGTTGAACAGAATCACTCAGCTTTAAAAAAGATTGTTTTAAATGAAAGTTTTAATCTTCATATAACTGTAGACTCACATGCGGTTGGAAGTCATAACACAGGGAGGCCTTGTGTACCCTTCCCCAGTTCTCCCAGTGTTAACAGAGTTCAGAATTGTACTGTCCTATCAAATGGACATAACTATAACCTACCGCTCCTACTCAGATTTCCTCGGCTTCACATGTACCTATTTGTGTCTGTTTATGCAATTTTATCCCACGTGTGGGTTTTTCGAATCCAGAATCCAGAGTAGTTCCATTGGCACCAGGATCCTGGGTTACCCTTTTAGGTAATCCTCACCTGAGAAGATGTTTCCATTGATTTTTTTAGAGAGAGAGGAAGGGAGGGGCAGAGAGAGAAACATCCATGTGAGAGAGACACATCAATTGGTTGCCTCCTGCACAGGCACCTATTAGGGCCTGGGATGGAGCCTGCAACTGAGGTACGTGCCTTTGGTCAGAACCTTCCGCCTGCAGGCTGATGCTCTATGCACTAAGGCAAACCGGCTAGGGCCTGGGGTACCCTTTTATAACCACATTCACCCTGATCCCATCTTTGACTCCCAGCAGCCGCTAATCTGCTCTCTGTCTCTATAATTTTGTCATTTGGAGAACGACACCTCAGTGGGATCATCCAGTGTGTAACCTTTACGGGGTGCCTTTCCATTCAGCACAGGCCCCCCCCCCTTGCTGTGCATCCTCCTCGTCACCAGACCGTTGCTTTCTGTCTCTGGGCTTGTTCCATGGTGTGGACGTACGCAGTTTGCTCAATCACCGGGGAAGGATGGGTATCTGGGTGGCTTCCAGTTGGAGGCTATTATAAATAAAGCTGCTATTAGGGGGGATTAAAAAAACAACAAACTGATCCCTCCATGGGTGCTTCTGACTCAACCGAGGTGGGTTTAGGGTGGGACTGCGGAGAAATGTTTGTGCAGTCACTAACCAGGGTGGACGTGAATGTATTCCTTATGGGAATAGATTTGGTTTTCATGAGAGCCTCACCATCCCTCCAAAGTGTGAAACAAGAATCTCTTTGTCAAAATGAAGATACGCACACTGTGTGTGCAGCTTCAGGGGTCCCTGGGATTGCTTTTCTCTTCTTCGCACATGAATAGAGGAAGCGACTGGGGTTTGCGGAGAAGGGTCCGGTCTGAATTCTGGAGGAGGCGTGTTCCCACTCTCTTCGTAGTGTGCCGTTTATCTCACTGTGGACTCACTCTGGGCCTCAGTTTCCCCATCTGCAAGCTGCGAAGCATGTTTCCCCCCTTGTAGCTGGAATAGAAAAGAGCAGTCGTGGCTAGGGAATTCTCGTGTCCCTCCAGCTCAAAGACCAGGGTTTATCCGAAAGCAGGGGGTGAGCGGCTGGGGGTCAGCCTCCTCTAAGTTGGAAAGGCTGGGCGTGTCCTGGGAGCAGCTGGCCCCTGCCTGTGTCCCTCTGCGGTCCACGGAGCTGAGACTGCTCAGATGTGAGCTTGTCACTTGCAGCTCAGGACCCAGCCTCTGTCCCCATGTCTTAGAGAAAAGACAGCTTCAGGCTGCACTAATGAGACCAAATTGCACACCTTGTCTCCCTTCTACGCCGCCCCTCCTCCTACCCTACATCACTGTCTCTGGCCCACTTCTCTTGCCCCTCTTAGCTCTCCCTGGAAAAGGGAGCTTGGACCCTCTTTTTGCTTCCAGACGAAGGCTGGCATTATTTAATGACAAATCAGTAAACGTGTCAGCAGCTTGCAGCTGAACTGCTAAGGGGGGTGATTCATAACCCTGTGCCCGGCACCGAGTATTTCCTTCCGTCCCCACGGCCCACCCCTCGAGAGAAAGGAGATAAATTACTGCCATTGGTTTTTATGGTGCATGTAATCAGGTGGCAACATGGCGCCTCGACTCATCTCGAAGTCATTTACAATGAATTATTCATCTGGCTGAAGAAGTCTGCCGGTGGAGGGGAAATAGCCTCTCTGTGCTCTGGCTTTGGGCTGCATTGTCCATAGCTAGGGAGGGAGTCCCGGGCCTGGAAGATCCAGGCTCCCCTTTGGACCTCAGAATCCTGGAATGAGGGTGGGGGCCGGGGAGGGTATCTGACCTGCAGGAACGCACTTACCTAATCTGCTTCTGGAGCATATTGCTGGAGTCTAGAAGTATCTGTCTGCTCTGTTCACATCCCCTCCACTTTCCCCTCCCTTCCCTCCCTCTTTCCATTTTTTAATTTCCTTTTATAAACATTTATTAAGTCTCTATTAATATGTGCCGAATCAGTCAGGATATGGTAGGTTATGGTGCAGTAACAAACATGCCTCTAATTTTGATGGCTTAAGCTCACAAGGCATATTTATCCCTCAAGTTACTTGTCATCGCAGATTATCCTGAGGTTCTACTCTGTCATTTTCCCTTTGGGAAGCAGCCACCTTCTGACTGTGCCTGTCACACGTACCTCCTCTTAAAGCTTCTGCTCAGAAATGACACGGCATTTCGTGGGCCAAAGCAAGTCACATGGCCATATCTAACCTCAAGTGGGTAAGAAAGTGTCACTTCACCAAGCGCCCTGGAGGGGAGAGAGAAAGAGTATTTGTGGACACTCCTGATGACTATCTCACAGGCACTGCCAGGCCTGGAAGAGGACAGTGACACAGTCATAGTCTTCTCCTGATGAATTCAGGGTCTAGTGCAAGACAGATGCACAGTCAAGGGTGATTCAGGGGGCTCAGCACTACCAAAGACATCTCCCCAGACCTCACAGCAGGCAGAGTGGTGTGGGACCTCACATCCAAGTGTCTGACCCCTTACTGTTTGTTTGTGGGCAAGGGAACTCATTTCTCTGAGCCTCAGTTTCTTCTTTCTTCCTTTGAGGGTGATGACGGTGATCCAGTCACACCCTACACACAGAGCAGTTGTGAGACATGCTTGAGGTAATGTCTGCAGAAGCCTTTGGAAGGTGAGGCGCCAGCACCCTTTGCTATGAATTCATTTGCACCTTCTTTTTTAGAATAACAATGCTGACTTGTTTCCTGTGGGTACATTCAGTTCCTGAGGGTGGCCCCCATCCTCTGTGCCTCTGAATAGACTCACCCCAGTGGGCTTGGCTTGCTGGGAGCTCTCCAAGGGGCTGCTTCGGCTCCATGGAGACGGGGTACCCCAGAAAACTCTAGTGTGGGCTGCCTCCTGGCAGGAGAGGCTTCTGCCTCATAAGGATGGTGAACATGGAGCTCACCTAGTGGGTTCATCTGCTGGCAAGGCCCCCAGGCTCAGCTGCAGCTCCATCCAAGCCCCAGAGCCTGGGTATTCATTTGTTTGTTTAACATATATTTACCAGGGACCACATCGTGCTGGGGTTGAGGAAACACAAGATGGACCTCCTCTCTGTTCTCATGGTGCTTGCACTCCCCCAGGGGCACAGATCATGTTTGGGGTGGACACTGTGGGTTGACCAGATGCCCCTGGGAGCCCTGTTACCATTTCTGCATGTGCATCCCTCCACCTCTGTGTGCTTTGCTTCTAATAGCCAGCATTCTGCCTTGCGACGGTCTTCAGAGTTCTGCCCCTGGGCTGCCTGAGCTGGTGTGGCTGTGTGCAGAGAACAGGAAGTACCCTGGAGTTTATGCTTCCCCAGAGGGGGCCATGAGCCAATGACTGATGAATGTTGGAGAATGAAAGCCCACTCCCTGACCTTGAATTTCTGCTCCAGAGCAATTCCATAGATCTTCCCTGTCCTGCTGCCCAGGTCCCCCGGCAGCTTCTTCTGGAACATTCCTTAAATCCCAGTACACAGTCTTCATCTCAAGCTCACTTTTAAGGGGCCCACTGAAGAGAGGACACCTACCCGAAACCCATCTCCTTCTTTCCTCAATGGGCCGAGCCTTTGTTTTGTTCTGGGCTCCTTTCCTCCTCCCATGTGACTCAGCATGAGGACCAATTAGTCTGACTAGTCATGCTCACCTTGCTCTCCCTTGCCCTGGCTTAGGTTAACAGGGAGTAAGTGACCAGATGTGGCCCAGGAAACAGAATGGGATACCCATGGGGGGCTTCTGGGAGTGGCTTTCTTAGAACAAGACACAAAGGTAAACCCACATCCCCCCCTTGGACACGCTACACTGTATGTGATCGCTGGCACCTTGGTTGCCATCCCGAGGATGGACAGCTCAAAGATGCAAGACACCAGCGTTCTGGATGATGCCAAGGACACTTGAAATTCACCGACCTCAGAATGTCCTGTTCTGTATAACGATAAAGCTTCTGTTTGGTGAAGCCATCTTGAGTTGGGCCTAATATTTGCAACCCAAATCATTCCAATGGATATGATTTAGACAGCAGTAAGTTGCCATGAAGGGGGACCCCTTCCAGACACTCATTTATTCTGTCGATGAGTGTCGTCTGGGTTTCCATCATGCACCGGGTTTGGGGACAATCACACAAACTCACATGGTATGGGTTAAGAAATAGGCTTAATCGGAAAAAGAGGAAACTAACAAGATAGGGCCAACAAGCTGAAAATGTGAAGGTCTGGGGTCAAATGCACGAGGGGAGGGGTTTGGTTGAGCTGGGAATTGTCCAAGCATTCACCCACGGGGAAAGGCCATAAATCATCCCCAACCCCCAGGTGCAGCACAGACCAGAAACCAGCAACAATGATCAACTCCTGAAATAATGCTGAGATCCTGAAACTGCCTGCTCAACCGTAGCCCCCTGGCGCCAGCAACGCGGGGGGGGGGGGGGGGGGGGGGGGGGGGGGAGGTCTTGGGCAAGACTGGAAAAGTTACAGGTCGGCGAACTGCGGACCACTCCCTCATACCAAACCCCTCTCCTCATCCCCCTGCCTAAAGCCTTAAAAACACCGCAGCTGGACTCGGTCCGGCGCGGCTCCACCGGCCCCTCTCCCTTCCCGGGGCGGGTGGACTCATCCGTTTGCTCCTAATAAAGCCTGGTTGATTTTCCATTTGGCTCAATCTTTAATTCTTCAACGGCTTAATTAAACAGGAATGTAGCCTCCTATTGTCCTCCCTGTATCCAATACTTCTCCTGAACCGTCCTTTGTACATTTCTTTGCTCCTGTGGACTCCATAAATCTCGCTTCCTTCTCTGCTGTGGCCAGCAGGAAGCTTAGAGTTGTATTTGCGCTACTTCCCACTTACTGTGAGAATCTTAGAATGTGCATGTTTGTGCTCCCCCTGGCCTGGCATGATCTTATTCTCCCTGGGCTCCAAGCCCCTCAATTCATTTGTTTTTGTCTGTTGGGCCTTGTCTATTCCTGTAAACCCATTGGTTGTTCCTCAGAGGGAAACAAGCCATCTTCACTCTACATCCATCCCCTGAGGCTGCACTTAGAGTCTCCCTGAGGATGGTGGCTGCTAAGTGACTCTTGAGAGCCTCTCCAGGCATCTGGCTGATGAGGGAGGAAGAACCCAGCGAGGCCTCTTCTCTGCAGCATCAAGGAGATAGTTTCTGGAGGCCTCTCAGCCACATTCTAGCTTATCAGTGCCACCTCGCCCTCCTTTTCTCGGTCTGGGGGAGAATGATGGCTCTGCCCAAGTCTCCCAAATGCCAGGCCTGGCCAAGGGAGTGCAAACTCCTTTGAAATTCCCAGTAAGTAAATAAAAATAACTTTGAGGGCTTGTCACCATGGAGACCGAAGGCTTGGTTAGTTGTCATGGTGACCCTTGGTTAGGCGCTCTGCCTGAAATGATCAGCATCACTGAGGAAGAAGGGCCAAGAGATGGAAAGGACAGGACCCCATGCTGCAGGTGTGAGCTGGGCACCAGCAGGGCTCTAGAGTCAGGTCAAGTTCAGGGTCCGTGTGTGTGTGTGTGTGTGTGTGTGTGTGTGTGTGTGTGTTCGGTTGGGTGGGGAGAAGCAAAGGGGAGAGCACACTGTTTTCTGAAACTTTCTTCCCTGGCAAGCTGCCACACTGACATCCCCATTATTCTAAGAGGCTCCTGATCCCTTAACTCCTAGGCCCCCTGCCCCCAGGCTGGGAGGGGAACCAGAGCTCCTGGCTCTGCAATGCTGCCAAGGAGTCTCCATGACAACACCAGCCCCCACCTGTGGGAGCGAGCCCTTGGCTGGGGACTCTAGAGAGTTGCCTGGGTAACTAGACTCCCTTGCCCCATTTTCCCACCAATTAGTGATGGGAGGGTGAGTGGACAGGGTCACCATGGAGACCCGCCTTCTTCTCACTGCTGCCTTCCCAAAGCATCTGTCTCAGGATGGCTGTGGGACGGGCATCGGTGGGTGAGATACTTGTCCGGCTGGGGACCAGGATCTCTGTGTGAGGAGAGAAATAACCGAGTCTCTTCTGGAAAAGGAGGAAGGTGGGCCTTCCGTGGTTGCTCACACCTTGATTCTTCAAGCGTGTCATTCGGCCCCGGCCAGCGTGGCTCAGTGGTTGAGCATCGACCTGTGAACCAGGAGGTCACAGTTCAATTCTCAGTCAGGGCACATGCCCAGGTTGTGGGCTTGATCCCCAGTGTGGGGCTTGCAGGAAGCAGCCAATCAATGATTCTCTCTCATCATTGATGTGTCTATCTCTCTCTCCCTCTCTCTTCCTCTCTGAAATCAATAAAAAATATATTTTAAAAGAGCATCACCCACCCACTTCCCAGGGTGCTTTTTGGGGGTCTGGCTCCCAGCTCTCCCCTCTCCTACCCACCCCTCGAGACAGGCTTGAAGAACTGCCCCCTTCAGCCACCCCTGCTGGAAGTCCTGGGCTCAGTAGAGTGGCATTGGCCTAGGGTATGAGGTCAGGAGACTTCACACCATGGCCCCCTGTAACCCCCAGAGCACCGGCCCAAAAGACCTGCAGCTCAGCCAGCAGCTGAGAACACTCAGGTGGTTAACAAGCATTTATTTCCCAGCCCGGGAGACAGTTACATGATTAGTTGTTATTTTATCTTGCTAATGAATATACATAAAAAACAAAATGGCCAATTAGCAAGGCCATTCATTGCTCAGGTTTGGCTGTTTCTTTTTAGAGAGTGCCATTCTCTGGGCACTGGGCTTGTCCTCAGTCCACCGTGGGCTGGCCTCTGAGGTCCCTGCTCCTCACCACTTCCCCTGTATGCCCTGCCACACTTGTTTTGATTCCTGCTATGTCTGGTCAGCATCCCTCCTCCTCAGCCAGCCAGACACACCTTCTCTTCTCCTTTCCTAACCACCTCCTCCTCTCATTTTCTCCACTTCTCCCCCAACCAGAATTCCTCACTGCTCCCCTCTCTCTCTTTTTTTAAAAAATATGTATTTTATTGATTTTTTTTTTACAGAGAGGAAGGGAGAGGGATAGAGAGTTAGAAACATCGATGAGAGTGAAACATTGAGCAGCTGCCTCCTGCACACTCTCTACTGGGGATATGCCTGCAACCAAGGTACATGCCCTTGACCAGAATCGAACCTGGGACCCTTCAGTCCTCAGGCCAATGCTCTATCCACTGAGCCAAACCAGTCAGGGCCCCCCTCTCTTTTAATGTTAGTTTAAATCTCTCTTCTTGCAAGAAGCCCACCCTTGAAGCAAATGGGCATAAGTTAGCCCGCCCTTGACAGAAATGGGCGAGGCCCACTGAGAATTCTCACTTGCTCCAGGTTCCATCAAGCTTCCAGGAAACCCCCTTCTCACCCTCATTCTCTGCCTTTTGCCCTCAAATGGTTAGAAATGTGGAATTTGGGCTCTAGTGCTGGTGGCTTTGGGGTCTGCCTTAAGCCTGGCTCTCTCGCAGATACTCACAGCACCCAGGCCATGGGGAGGGCTCAAGTGGGTTAGTGGAGCCATCAGGCCCTTTCCGTGGTGGGTGAGAAGATCTGCTGCATATAGATACGTGAGACTGATTTATCCCATGCCATGGCCTGCTGAATTAAGGGAGACAGGCAGGCCCAGCTGGCGTGGCCCAGTGGTTGAACGTCAACCCATGAACCAGGAGGTCACACTTCAATTCCCAGTCAGGGCACATGCCCAGGTTGCAGGCTCCATCCCTAGTATGGGATGTGTAGGAGGCAGCTGATTGATGATTCTCTCTCATCATTGATGTTGCTATCTTTCTCTCCTCCCTTCCTCTCTGAAATCAATAAAAACATATTTTTAAAAAATAGAGAGAGAGAGAGGGGAGAAAAGGCAATCGGGGAGAGGGTACTAGAAGGGACCCTTAACTTTCCTTGGCTTGCTTGGTGCCCAGTGAGCAGGACTCACCATTGCAGTGGACCGGCTCCCTGCAAACACAGGGGAGCTTCCCCCAGTGAGGCGGGATGGTGGCCTCCCACAGCAAAAGAAAAGCAAATGGGCATAAGTTAGAGAACACAGAATGACACAGAAAGGCATCTGGAAACCTGGAAGCTACAATGACCCCAGCTCGACCTTTACATGTACAAACTACAAGGTGGGTGTCATCACCCCATTTTATGGGTGAGTAAACCAAAGCTCAGAGAAGAGGTAGTACAGAAGCCAGGGTGGCTAAGAGTATGGAATCCGTAGTCATTCACTCGGCTTAGTTTTGAATTTCTACCTTGATACTTTCTGGCTGTGACATCAGCCTCAGTCTCCTTGTCTTCTCATCATAGTGAGCTTATGATTACTTAACTCATAGGGTTGCTGTAAGAATTAAAGGAGGACAATGCATGTCAGAAGGACTTAGCATGGCACTTTGCATGTAGTGTCTCCTGAGAAGATCTTATTCCATCTCTCCAGTTACCCATCCATCCTTCTGGTAATCCATCCATCCATCCATCCATCCATCCATCCAACCATCCATCCATCCGGTAATCCATCCATCCATCCATCCATCCATCCATCCATCCATCATCCATCCAGTAATCCATCAACTTTGATTGCCAAACACCTGGCACACAAGTGATTAAGAAACAGTTCCTGCAACAAAAGGCTTTTGCAAGCTCCTGGGGGTGACAGACACACACATGTCATCAAAGGGGATGTGAGAGAGGTTTGAGCAGAACCTGGAGGGGTTGGGAGTGCACCTAAGAGGGGATGGCAATTCTACTCACAGGGGAGGGTCAGAGGCTGCAGATCTGACCTAAGAAGGTGAGGGCTGAGCTGGGAAGCCTTCTCATTTGGAAGTGGGGAGCCAAGCCACCTCATCTCCTTTGCCTTCTCACTCCACCTGTTCCAAGAAGCCCCCAGGATACGGAGGTGGCTCATTAATTATGCAAGCAGCTCATTTCCCCTTCCAGTGCCTGCAGGGTCTGCAGTGTGGTGTGGCCACAGCATCGGAGTGTGCTCACGCACAGATGCTCCTGATGTCTTCTCAGTTCAAGACTGAGGAAGAGGGGCGGGGTCTCCCAAAAAATGCCCTCTTCTCTCCACCCCCTGCACTGTGCCCTGGCCTCAGAAGCACTTTGAACACTTGGGTCCATTGCCATAAACAAGCTAAACTACCTGCAAGTACAGGGACTGGAGTTTATGAACACCAGACCAGAACATGTGGGCCGGTTCGTGATTTGGCAATAGAATAGAGTATCAGGAACAGCATAAAAATTGTAAGCTTGCAGGAAGAGGGTTGTACCTGTGTGATGAGGCTGAAGGGACTGAATGACATGGGCTTGCAAGCAACAACAACAACAACACACACACACACACACACACACACACACACGCAGATTCCACACTCAGCTCCCGATGCCACGAATTTCACCATTAGAAACCCTTCCTTTGTCTCCCATTCATACCTTCAAGCCACCGTGCACACATGAGTGTCTTCAACAAACATATGGGTGCTCATCCCAAGTTCCAGGGTTTGCCCTACAGAGGACCTGAAATGAACAAAACTCAGTCCCTGCTCACCACCACAGAACTCAGTCCCTATTCATCATCCATCACAGAACTCAGTCCCTGCTCACCACCACAGAACTCAGTCCCTATTCATCATCCATCACAGAACTCAGTCCCTGCTCACCATCACAGAACTCAGTCTCTGCTCACCATCACAGAACTCAGTCCCTATTCATCATCCATCACAGAACTCAGTCCTTGCTCACCATCACAGAACTTACCCTTTTCCGGAGCAAGAAGACCTATAAAGAGTCAAACAAAACAGCACGGCAGCCTGAGTGAGGCATCACACACAGGGTGCTGGAATATTGTGGGGGACCACCAAACATTGTTGGGGGGTCAGCCTTGAGGAGAGGGCAGGGCAGGGCAGGCTTCCTGGAGGAAGGAACCCTCAGCCGGGTGTTGAAGCTAGAGTAGGAATCTGCTTAGCAAAAGGGATGGGGTGACAGAGCGGCTTGTTTCAGGTGAAGGTGAGGCCTGGGGAAAGGTGCAGTACAATGTCCAATATGGTTACTACCCTGGGGTCCTGGGCGTGAGGACCAGGAAACTCCCCTGCAGACTGTGGAAGCTGAGGTGGGGGTGGAGGGAAGGAGTGGGTGTGAACTGGGAGAGCTCTGAGCCCTGACTGGCATATGGGGGTGGGGCATTTCCCTGGGCCTCAGCAAGGAGGGGACAAAGCCAGAATGAGGGAATGAAAGAAAACACCATATTGTACCAGAGTTAAACTCTTTCTGCCTCTTATGACAAAACTAGAGGCCCGGTGCACGAAGATTCATGCAAGAATAGGCCTTCCTTCCCCTGGCTGCTGGCACCGGCTTCCCTCTGGCACCCAGGATCTGGGCCTTTGCTCTGGCTGCTGCCTTCCACCTTTGCTCTGGCCGGCTCCATGGCTGCTACCAAGAGGCTGACCCTTGGCCAGCCAGGGCTTGTGGGAGGCTTGGCTTCCTTCATTGCTGGGGTGATGAAGGAAGCCAAGCTTCCCGCCCACTCTGGCCAGCTCTGTGGCTCCAGCTGGCACCGCCATCTTTGTGGCTATGGGCACTGCCATCTTTGTGGCTATGGGCACCGCCATCTTTGTGGCTATGGGCACTGCCATCTTTGTGGCTATGGGCACCGCCATCTTTGTCGTGGAGTTATAGTTATTTTGAATATTACCATTTTATTAGTATAGATGTGGCTATTTTATCTCTGTTCCTTATTTGAGGGTATTTATCCTAGTTGCTCTCTGTTGGCTGGTTAGATTCTGGAATAGGGTCTGGGCCTTCTGTTTCTTATATTTTTATTAAAACAGCTTCTTCAGGCTTTGCACCTTGGTCATGCTTAATAAATGACACATTTTGTTGTGATACGAGGGTCTGGTTGGGTTTCTAGGACGTTTGCCTTTGGCATCCACACTTGTCAAAAATGCTTTCAGGACACCCCGAGAGGCAGATGTTCTCCTGAGGATCTGGGGCCCTGAGGTCTAGTCATGGGAGCTTCAGTAAGTCCTTGGACTTCCCCTGGCCAAACTATTCTCATTGGTGAGATGGGGGTAGGGCGTTGGGTGACTTCGAAGAGGGACCCTCTGTAGCAGCCCACCTGTATCCCACATGATGTCAGCTTGTCTGCAATACACTGCCCTGTTTTTACTCCTTGGCCACTAATGTGTAAGCAAACAAGTGGATTAATCAGCATAGTACAGGTTATGCTGCATAACAAATCAACCCCAAACCTAAGGTTTAACATAACAAAGATTTATTTCTCACAGGACGTGTCCCGTGTGGCTTAGAGGAGGTGGGGATGCTGTGCCCAGCACAGTCACTCAAGGACCCGGGCTGGTGGAGGCTCCATCCTCCGGGAGCTGCCACACTTGGAACCGAGGTCGCCATGGTTGCCACAGCAGGGGACGAGAGAAGTGAAGGTCACACGTTGGCTCCTAAGTGTTTCAGGCTCGAGAGGAGTCATGTTACTTTCATTTACAGTCTTTTGGCCAGAACAGGTGACATGGCCCTTCTTGAAGGCAAGGCACCTGGAACTGAGCAGGAGACTTGTGGGCTGTGCGACATCCCCATCACAGTGCCTGAGTGAGGGCAGGAGGGAGTGAGGAAGCGAGCGAGGTGAGAAGTGAAGGAGCACAGAGTGAGGGTGTGAGTGCCTGGTTCCCAGCCCGAGAGCTCTCTCCGGCCAGGCCAGAGCCCCAAGGCCGGAGGCAGCATCAGAAAGCCACCCTCCTCCTGTCACCTCCCGGATTACATTTCACAAACGTTTTGAGAGAGAGGAGCTGGGCCCAGGGCGGGCCATAGCTCTGTGTCCTTGTCCTTGGGAGGCTGAGAAGGAGAAGGGGAGGAGGAGGAGGAGGAGGAGGGGCAGTGGGAGGGCCAGGCCAGGCTGTGGAAAGCAATTAGTGGAGAATGAGAAATTACTTTCTCTGTGTGCGTGTGCGTGGCTTTGGCAGCTAAGCCGCCTCCGGTCCCCAGGGCTTCGGTGTGGCTGCGCTGCAGGCCAGGATGTAGAGCCCAGGCCAGGGCATCCCTCTGGGTGGAGTGTAGGGTTGGGGGCCTGCGGGCCTGGGTGAGTGGGGAGGGCTGCCCTGTGCCTGAGGGCCCTTTGGCAGGTTGTTACACTTCGCGTGCCAAGAGGAGGGTCAATGGACCATTTCATCCCTGCATCCCTGTGGTGCCAGCGAGTACCTGGATGTGTTAGTTGGGGGCCATCTCCACCCGGAGCAGAACATGAAACAAGGACTTGAGTGCAGGTAGTTTAATTGGGAGACAGGTGTGAGGGATGAGGAGAGAGAGAGTCAGGGAGAAGGACAAACCACATCAGGTGCCAGATGGAGGTTGCTGTCATGAGCCACAGGCGCTGAGAAGGACGGAATGCCTCCCAGAATGCCGGTGAGTCAGCACTGATCCACTGGCTCCTCCCCACATTGCTCTGGGGCGTGAAGTCCCCTAACTTCTGGGTGGCATTTGCTTCAAAAGGTCTCTGATCTGCAGTGCTTCCTGGCAGGAGGCTGCCAGCCCAGAGTCCTTTGAGTCCTCATGTGTCTGGGCTTTGCAGCCACAGCTGCTATCAGAGGTGGGCTCTGGGATGTGGCACTGGGTACAGGAGGCACATGCCACACAGGGTGCAGTGCATGCCCACTTACAGGTGGTGCTGGGTGCAAGGCAGTCAGAGGATTGGGGTCCAGCCCTTCCCAGATTGATGCGACCTCACAGTTACCCTCCCACTCCCCATTCTACTCCCATAGGCTGTGCACTCCTGAGAACAGGGAACACGCCTTCTACATTCCTGAGTCCTCAGTGTCCTGCCCAGAGCCCAACACGGGGTTCAGGACATACATGGGGTGGAAAAACCAGGTCATTGGATGGGGCAGGGGTCAGGATGTGTATAGCTCCTTGACCTCACAATGGTTTCCCTCCTGCTTGTCTGTGTGGGGCAAGTACAGGGACCCCCACCTTGAAAGCTCCCTTGGTTTAGCTCTGGGTTCCATCTCTGGCTCTGGCTCTCTCAATGGACTAATGCTCAGTTTACCTTGATGAGAAGAGAGATGCAACTCCAGGTGGCAATGGGGTTGGAAGGGCCTAGGAGCCCCAGGGAGGGCAGCGAATTGTCTTCACTTTTTGTTTTCTGTCCTGCATCTCTCCTTATTTGACAACTAGAGGCCCAGTGCACAAAAATTTGTGCACTCAGAGGGGCGCCTCAGCCCAGCACGTGCTCTCTCCCAGTCTGGGAACCCTCGGGGGATGTCTTCCTGCTGGCTTAGGACTGCTCCCTGGGTGATCGGGCCTAAGCTGACAGTCAGACATCCCTCTGGAAGCCCAGGAGCTCTTGGGGGATGTCCATTTGCCAGCGGGGAGCAGGCCTAAGCTGCAGTTGGACATACTTAGTGCTGCTGAAGAGGCAGGAGAGGCTCCCACCACCACTGCTGTACTGGCAGCTGGCAGCCCAGCTTGTGGCTGAGCAGAGCTCCCCTGTGGGAATGCACTGACCACCAGGGGCAGCTCCTGCATTGAGCGTCTGCCCCCTGGTGGTCAGTGTGTGTCATAGTGACCAATCATTCACAGTTGTTCTGCTGTTAGGGTCAATTTGCATATTACCCTTTTATTATATAGGATTTTTTGACAACTAGAGGCCTGGCGCATGAAATTTTGTGCATGGGTGGGGTCCCTAGACCTGGCTGGCTATTAGGGCTGATCAGGTTCCCCACTTCCCCACCTCCCCACCTCCCCACCCCTCTGCCTCCTCAGTCTCTCCACCTCCTCCTTCCCCCCCAGCCCAGGGCCCAGCTCCAATCATGCAATCGGGGACCTGCCAGCTTGGGGGAAAGGCCTGCTGGCCAGAGGGAGAAGCCAACTGCCACTATAGCAGGCAGGCAGGGAGCCAATTGGGGCTTGCAACCTGGGGGGAGGGACAGCGGAGGCATCCAGGAGGTTGGCCACCAGCCCCGAGGAGGGAGCCAGTCCTCGACCCCCCTGGGAAAGAGGCCGTGTCTGCCACCACTCACCCCCATTCCCCATCCCAGCCCAGGGGCCTGGCCCCATCAGCAATCGGGGCCTGTGGGCTGGGGCACCTCCTGCATCGAGTGTCTGTCCCCTGGTGGTCAGTGCACGTCATAGCAACTGGTCGTTCTGGTCATTCTAGTCGTTCAATCATAATGGTCACTTAGGCTTTTATATATATAGATTCTTCCTCCAGCCTCCCTTTGGAGAATTGCTTTCCTCTCTCCTTCCTCACTCCATGTGCTTCTGGAGAAGCTGCCAATCACATTATCCTATGACCATGTGACCCAGCCACAGCCACAGTGATTGTTCCAAGAACAGGCACATGACTCAAGCTGAGCCAGTCAGAATCCTTCCCTGGGACTGTACACAGGAACATTTGAAGAAAGAAAAGACTTCTTCTGTGGCCTTGGACTGGGAGGGTGATTCCCCAGTGAGGTGGCCACCCAGACAGAGGGTAAAAGGAGAAAAAGCTCCCGGCGGGCAGCTCTAGGTGTCAGGTGGCGTGCCGTGCCTCGATGGACCCAGGCTGGGCAGCCTCCTCCCAGGCTGCTGGTGGCTGCCTCAGGGCCTTGTGGCCTTTTTAATAGCTTGTTGTGATGGGCTGCCTGGTCTAATGTAGGCAGCCCAGCCGTCATAAACAAAGCCTGGCTGCTTTGCAGGTGGAAAGGCTAGATTTGCAGGAAGTGGCCTGTGTACATCCCACTGCTTTCCTGGTACGGTTGCCTGCCTCTAACATCACAAGTGGAGGCCTGGTGGAAACGCAGGCTCCTCTCCTCCTCTGGGCCTGCACCTGTGCCCGACGCCCACCACAAGGAAGCAGCCGGAACTGTCAGTTTGGACCGGCCACATCTCCAGTGCTCAGCAGCCACGTGTGCCTAGCAGCTAACCACCGCGCGGGACAGTGCAGCTCTAGATCACCCCGGTGCGGGAAGCAGCCCGCCGCCTGCGAAAGCTTGGGTGATTTGGGCCTTTTCATTTCCGCTCAGCCTCTCATTTGCACTAAAATGCTATTATGTGTTTGTGAGTTTGGATCTGTGATCAGATCTTGGCAGTTAGCCCACAGACCAGAGGAAATGCAGGCAAGGTTCCCAAGCCCGGAGTTCCTCCCCCTGCAGCAGGCAGGAGGGAGCCCTGGGGGGGAGGGGGTGTTTGTTTGTAAGTTTTTTTGGGGAGAATAATTTTAGATTTATAGAAAAATTACAAAGATGGTACAGAGAGTTCCTGTATAGGGTTCACCCAGCTTACTCTAATGGTAACGTCACATAATTACAGTACATTCATTAAGACTAAGAGGCTAACATTGGTACGGTCTGTTCACTAAACTTCCAACTTGGTTCAGACTTCATCAGTGCATCTACTAATGTTGTTTTCTGTCTCAGAATTAAATTCCAGGATGCCACATTGCATTTAAGAGCCTTGATTTGCCTCCTGCATGCCCCCTACTGGGGATGGAGCCCACAACCCAGGCATGTGCCCTTCACTAGAATTGAACCTGGGACCCTTCAGTCCAAAGGCCGACACTCTACCCACTGAGCCAAACTGGCTAGGGCAGGAACCTCAATTTTTTTAATGAATAAATGCATCTATCTATCTATTTATCTAGCTGCTACATATTAATAAAACAGCTTTTTTGAGGTATACGTGACATACAATGAATTGCACGTGTATAAAATAAACGTGTTGGTAGGTCTGGCATATGTATAAGTACTGAAACCATCGCATGGTAGGTATTTTAGCTGAACCATGGAGTAATAACTAGCCAAAATTATTTAGACGTTATCAGGTGTCGGACACGGTCTTAAACACGTTCTGTGAGTGAACACATTAGCCCTTATTCCAACCTGTGGCAGATCCAATTACTGCTGCCTTTGCGTCACTCCCTGGGGTAGAATAGAGACCCGACACCTTCTGCCATGTGACTTGGCAGGTGTGCCCTCTAGAGTAAGGGGGGTATGTTTTCCTTCCTGCTATGGACTCAATTGTGGTCCCCTGACCCCCCCTCCCCCCTAGTCTGTATGTTGAAACCCTCAGAGGCCTATTTAATGAGAGGGTCTTTAAGTGCCTTGTTTAGGGAATGTAGAAATAAGGCATGTTACCTGCCCCTCGGAGAGTCTTAGTTGAGTGAGGGATCTGGAAACCAAGATTGCACTCGGGGAGCTAGAGGAGGGGTGGGGGTGGGGTGGGGGCACAAAGACGATCGATCATTCAGTGCTGTCAGGCCTCTGTCACAGAAGGCTTCACAGAGCCGGTAAGTATCTGAGCTTGAAGGATGAGTGGAGCAATTCTCTGATGCACAGGATAAGGCACGCCCCCCCCCCCCCCCGCCGTGGAGAGAATGTTCTGGAAAGACGTGGAGGTTTAAATGCAGGGGGTGTGCTGGACCCTGGAGGCCACTCAGGCCACAGGAGATGTGCAGGGGGACTGCCTGGAAGAGTGTGCGGTGTCTGGTCCAGATGCCTGCTGAGGGGCTTGACTCCACCTCCAGGCCGTGGGGGCTGTCAGTGGCCTGACCCTGGAGGTGCTAGAGCTGACACTCCCTGCTCTTTGGTCTTCATGTAAAGAGGGTTTGTGCATCAGAAGAGGGTAAAGGCCGAGATCCCGTCCAACTCTGAGATTTGCTGATTGGTTTGACGGGGTGCCCAGAGCGGGCAGTAGACAGGGGTGGAGAAGCAACTGAGCAGCTGTAGCAGGAGTTCAGTGAGCTGGGGTGGGGGGTGGCCCTCGCCAGGGGAAGGGGCCCACTGGGCAGGTATTTGAAGAAAGGTGACAGGAGCCTGAAGAAAAAGCAGGAAGAAGGCTGCATGAGGAGAGGGCGCAGGCAAAGCCGGTCCAAGCTTAAGCGAGGGGCTGAGCATAACCCCGTTGCACCGAGTCAGGGAGGAGCTAGTCAGTGGAGGTTATCATTGGGGTGAAGATGACACATGGAAAACACGTGGCTGCTAAGGTGTGGACGTGAGGATTCTGAATCAACAACGACGGATTGACAGCTCTTTCCCTTTTTCTGCTATTAGAATATAAACTTTTTAAAATTTTCAATTACAGTTTACATTCAATGTTATTTCGTATTAGTTTCCATTAAAATCTAAAGACTATAAATGAACAAACAAAACAGAAAGAGACTCAAAGATACAGAGATCAGACTGCTGGTTGGCAGAGGGGCGGGGGCGGGGGACTGACAGTTGTATGCACTCAGAGCTTTGGACTGGGCAGTAGTGGATCTTTGATCTAGTTAATGGCAGAGCAGTAGCTATATCCAATTCATCTATTTTTTTTTATTGTGGCGAGATATACATAGCATAACGTTTAGCATTTTACCATGTCTTAAGTGTGCAATCAATAGCATTAAGTATATTCCCATTGTTATGCAATCATCACCACTATCTGCTTCCAGAACTTTTCATCACAGAAACTGTGCCTATTAAGCAGTAGCTGCCCATTCCCTCCTCCCTCAGGTCCCTGGGAACAGCTATTCAACTTCCTGTCTCTATGCATCTGCCTATTCTAGAGATTCTAAATAAATGGAATCGCACACTATTTCTCCTTCTGTGTCTAGGTGTCTGGCTTATTTCACTCAGCATGATGTTTTCTTTTTTTTAAAATATATTTTATTGATTTTTTACAGAGAGGAAGGGAGAGGGATAGAGAGTTAGAAACATAAGTGAGAGAGAAACATCCATCAGCTGCCTCCTGCACACTCCCCACTGGGGATGTGCCTGCAACCAAGGTACATACCTTTGACCAGAATTGAACCTGAGACCCTTCAGTCCTCAGGCCGACACTCTATCCACTGAGCCAAACCGGTCAGGGCTCAACATGATGTTTTCAAGATGTATTCATGTTGTAGCACATATCAGATCAACATTCCTTTTCATGACTGAGTAATATTCCATTGCACAGTGATACACAGTTTGTTTATTTATCTGTTGAGGGATATTTGGTTGTTTTTCCCTTTAGACTATTGTGAATAATGTTTCTATGAATATCTATGTACAAGTGTCCTAGTCACTGTTTTTGATTTTTTTTTTTTTGGTGTATGTTTTTTAAAAATATGTATTTTTATTGATTTCAGAGAGGAAGGGAGAGGGAGAGATAGAAACTTCAGCGATGAAAGAGAATCATTGATCGGCTGCATCCTGCACACCCCCAATTGGGGACTGAGCTCACGACCTGGGCATGAGCTCTGACCAGGAATCGCACCATGATCTCCTGGTTCATAGGTTGACACTCAACCACTGAACCACCCCAGCCGGGCTGGTGTATGCTTTTAAGTGGAACTGCTGGGTAACAATGTTTGACTACCAATTTTCTGTTTGACTTTGGTTAAGTCACTTTCACCCTTTGGAAATATTTATTTCCTCACTTCTTTAAAGTGTAGGTTGCTTTGGATTTTGCTAGACTTACAAGCCAGGAGGACTGGTGACTGGCTGAACAGAGGAGAGCATGTGTGGAGGGCTGGGGGGGAGCTTGGTGGGAAGCCTCCAGTTACAGCGGGAGGACTGGGGACAGAGGAGCTAGCAAAGCAAACAGTTGAGGAGTGTTGGTGGAGGGAGGAAGAAAGTTTTTTCTCTGGGATTGGGAGGAAGGCAGGGAGGAGGGAGTGGAGAGAGAATAGCCTTACCCAAAGGAGTGCTCAGGCCGAGGTGCTAATTTGATTTAATGAGATAAGGCTGGGGCTCAGCATAAACTCCTGGGGGAGAGCCGGAGGGTTCATCCTCGGGCAAGCAGGGATTGTGTGGCAGGAACGGAGGTCACGGGCTGCCGGCGAGGGCAGGCGGGGGCTTGGAGAGGAGGCTGGAACAACTGTTGGGTGTACCAGGGTCAAGTTGGAGAAATGAGAGGACCGCTAAATCAGCCTTTCATTAT